>VDFB02171286.1:0-16983 GCA_007258455.2 Sequoia sempervirens | reverse complement strand
CTTTTGAACAATTGTGTAAGTCCCCTCGTAAAAACAGCAAATCACAACGAACCAACTAAGGGTATTCCATAGCATTTCGGAACCTTGTAGTTGAACATACGAACTTTCTGGCAATCTTAGCGTGTGGAATTCTTTGATCAAGAGAGAATGGAGTAGCCTTCGGATACTTTGTTCTGCTGATTGGTGTGGTCACAAAAATCACATCAACAGTTAGGAGGTGGGCATGGATACATGTATATAGTATATACACGTATCCATAAGTATATTCATGTCAATGCAAACGTATGTGAGCAAATGGATATGTCTGTACGAGTGCATCGATATAAATACACTTATGAATATATATACATATAGGAAAATATACATGTATACATACACACAACCAACTTGATGTATATACATGAATATTAATAATATCATGTTGATATTGCCTCAGAATTTACATATACACATATACATAGGTACGTATAATGAAAGTATGTTGACTGGCTCGCAATATACGTATTTTGCAATTAAATATGTATGTGTGTGTATATATATATATATATGTAAAGGTTTATTTATATATATTTAATATTATATAAAATATATATATAATATACTTTTTACAAAAATATATATATATATGTATATAAGTTTATTTAAATTATTAAATTTAAATATATATACATAGATATATAATAATGTAAAATAAAACTATACTATATATATATTAAATATAATAAAATAAATATATAAATATATAATACTCTTTGAAATAAAGGATTGGAAATCGATAAAGTTTCAAAAGGCACTTTATTTAAATATCATAAAGTGTAGAATGGAAATCGAAATTTGGAAATAAGAGACTTTATTTTGTCAAAGTTAAATATTTCTTTGAAACTATGGAAGTCGATTAACTCTTTGAAATAAAATAATATGTCTTTAAATGGAATTGAATATCTTTGGCAAATCACGCCAAGCAGAAATATTTCATTTCAAACTATGTGAAACTTTAGAAAGGGAAATAAAATGAAATGAAGGAAATTCCCGTGAAGAACAAACGCGCGACTGGATTTCTCACGCCATGACCAGGTCAAGCGAACTTGGCTGAAGCTAGATATTTGGCACTCAAATCCCTTTTAATAGAAAAATGTAATGCAGGCGTACTTGACCTTTTCATCCTTGTTGAATCATCAAAACAAACTGCTGAGTTTATGCGCCTAAAATTGAAAAACGCCTGTAGGTGTCAAGTTATGAGTTTTATCTATACAATGTTGAATTTTTCTGCATTTGCTGTCATCATAGAAGGTCGAATCACCTCTTTATTCGCCACATTGCAAGTTTGAAATATTTTGGGACTGTCTGGCGTTTTTCTTAACATCTAAATAGCAAAATGGTTGAACAGGGGCTCTATATAAAGCCGCCTGTTCACTCTTTCAATACACCAATTCCCAATTCGTGTTAGGTTTTCTCTGGAGAGAAAAATCATATATTCTGAGAGTTTTCAACATTATTTCTGAGAGTTTCAAAATTATTCTTTCTGAATCATAATTTCTGAGAGTATTCTACATTATATTCTGAGAGCATATTTCACCATTGACAAAGAATCATTTTTGTCAATCATCATTTCTGAGTTTAACAGTGAGGGGCTGAGATTGTCTTTCAGCTGTGTTTAAGAGTTTATTATCAGTAAGAGAGTTGGTTGGAGATCTTTGTTGGAGGCTAAAAGTGTTGCAGACTCAATCTAGTTCATCATCTGTGGAAAGCATAAACCAAGGATGCTATTATTCTTTCATACTTTAGAACGAAATTCTAAATAAAAGTCTGAAATTGTATCTTTTGAATGTACCAAGGATAGGGAGTTGTAATTAGTTCTATTCTTCATACTTTAGAACGAATTTCTAAATATAATTCTGAAAGAATAACTACTGATTATGCAAAGATTAGGAATTGCTTTTAGTTCCATAAACAAGGAGTAGTTTGTGATTTAAAGAATGGTATTGCGTGTTTACTACTATTTGCACCTGCTTGCATTAGTGTACTAATTACACTAGGATCATAGATGCATTAAGGAGTGAATTGCTATGAACTCCATATAAGGAGTATATGTTTTCAAGTAGCTATTAAATACTACGGAAGAAATGAGGGTGTTTAATAAGGTACCGATCACAACAAGTTAGTAGATTAACTTAGTCAAGTTAATGAAACTCCTAGGATGAAGATGTCCAGTTTAGGAGGGAAAATTGTGAGTACTTGCTAAGCTGTCCTCCTTTTTAGTAGTTAGCTTGATGAAGGACATCTAGGGTATGGACTACCCCGAATAGACCAACCTACATGTAGTGTAAGAAAGCCTTAATGCAAATCGGCCCTGAGTAGTGTTTATGATAGATGACTTTCATTCGAAGTACTAAATGAGAATACTTTGACCAAAGTAGTGAAATGTACAACATCCACTAAGGTGTGAGATAGTTGAGACTACACTGTCAGTTCATTCTGATCCCGAAGTACATACTAGTTCAAGAGATGTCGTACACACAGGACCTAGTTATGTAGGAATACAGAACTGTGCTCAGTTGGTAATCGTTAAAGGATACCCTACCAATCTCTTCTTCGAAGGGAGGGCCATCTATCTAACAATAGGTGTGCGGGGGACCACATTATAAGTCTGTGGTTGCCGGTAAAGCGCCCGAGTGATGTTTCTCCTCCACAGCAAGCAACCGATGTACCAAGATTTGAAAGGACAGACTCCTAGACCTTCTTACTACTATTTGTTCTAAAGCTCATTGGAGCTATGTTAGTTAAGGTATGTATTCTTGTTTCGTGTACTTGTGAAGTTATTTTATTGAAACGGAATCTTTATTGCAAACTACTATGGCAACTTGTTCATGTTTTATCAATAAAGAAAAAAAAAAAAAAAAATATTGCAAGGACATGTTAACACGTTTACTTGCTTTTAGGATGTAAATTATGGAAAATTTTACTTTACCGAAGGGTCGGGTTGTTACAATGGATTCCTCCACAACTCCATCTAGGGTTGATCTTTCACAACCAAACCCGGTACTCTAGAGTCTTCAAACCCTCGAGCAATGCAAAGCATTCAAGCTTCTTTACCAAACTGGTAATGAGAAATGAAATCCAAATCAAGCATGCTCAAATGCTAAGCCAATAGCTCCTTATAAAGATTTCTCCAAGACTTCCAAGAAGCTTCTAGAAATATTATTATTTTAATCTCCAAAGTGACTTTAACCTCTTGTGTTATCCTAACTTTTGTCTTATTTGTTTCTCAGAATTCTGCTTCTTTAAATTCTCATCTCTGCCTTTATAATATCGAACCACATGAATATATTGCTTTGTCTTATTCGATCCTCCCTGAATGATCTAGCAGTATGGAATATTAAAGGAATTCACAAAATCGAGCTAATTAAACTAATCAATGCTTGCAAACTAAATAAATCATCCGGACTTTGAATGATCTTCAGCTACCAAAATACTGGCATTACCCAGTTGTAAATATCCAAATCAATTTTCCAAATATGCACAATAATCACCAAATTTGAAAAATAATCGAATATTCAAAATTTGGCCAATGGACATTAAATTTTGAGAATAATCGATTTAGCCAGAATTATCTCCTCCTGAAATGCAACATTACATCAGTTGTTGCTCTCCAATGAAATCAAGCTTGCAACAATACCTCAACTGCTTGCAAGTGAAATGATGATGCAATAATAAATCAGCTATTGCACCCAATCAGCTTAATACTCAGAATTGCAATAATACAACAGCTATTGCAATTGAAAATCTCTTCAATGAAGCACAAAGTAGAAACCCTAGATGGATTCCTCAATAGCTCCAACTAGGGTTGATCTTCCACAAATGAACCTGGTACTCTAGAGTCTTCAAACCCTCGAGCAAACAAAGAATTCAAGTTTTCTTACCAAACTGGTAATGAGAAATGAATTCCAAATCAAGCATGCCCAAACACTAAGCCAACAGCTCCTTATAAAGATTTCTCCAAAACTTCCAAGAAGCTTCTAGAAATATTATTATCTTAATCTCCAATGTGACTTTATAATATAATATTTATTTTAAGTCACTTTATTAAACTAATTAAATATAAAATTACTTTATGATTTTAATTTATTGAAATAACTTTATAAATAATTAATTTAATATTTCCTCCAATTCAGGGACATGACAGGGTTGATGATGATCCTTTTGAGCAACTATAGGTCTACAAATATAATGTCTTCTCTGAGCCAGGAAAAGCAAGTGGACAATGGTGACAATATGTTGCAACTAATTGTTTCGGATCGGGACAGCATGGGATCAGCAAGTGTTGAGGATCATCTTGGAATTAAGGTGGGAATGGCATGGCATAGCTTGGTCAGAAATCAGTTGCCTTTTGATAAATGGCACAACAGTGACTCTTACTCAAGATATTGAAGCTTCCACATATGATGTCAAGGGTATTGAGCTAGCAAGAGCGATGAAGAAGCCAGGATTAGTGAGTATTACCGCTAAAGGGGATAGTTTGTGTGAAGCAAGACCTAGGATTGATGAGCGTCGCCCCATGATGGAGCTCCTTGATTTACCATTGCTTGAGGACAAGCAATCTTTAGGACAGGAGTATTCTCATGTCCCCTTTCTGCCCCAGCCCTAATTCGAATTTTGGAGGGAAAAATAGTGTTTTCCAAAACTACAATAAATAAAATAAATATAATATTAAATAATTAATAAATAATAATATTAAATTTAAATTATTAAAAAATAATATTTAAATTTTATATTATGGCCGACCCACTTGGGAAGGCGATCTTGAGTAGTATTTATACCAGCTCAAGGCTTTACGGAGGTCATCTAGGAATCACGATTTGGGACATAATCTTTGCTAAACAGGGACAGAAACCCCTGGGTTAGCCACCAGGTGAGACGACAACCTCACTATGGCTTTTTCGTGAAATCCTTCGTCCACATTCCTCAGTTTGATATTCTATTTGCATTTCAGGTGGAGACATAAGTGTGAGTGATACATTTACTGGGAAATCAGGTTGAGTTGTAGGCTCCGGCCATACCCGACCACACGAGACTACTCTGTTCCAGAGGCGAGTGCCACTCCCTTTGTCGGCGTTGACACATTCTGAAGAAGACTCGATTATCACTGCAAATCGGTAGCTGATTGAAGACGGGAGGAAGACAACGGCCATTCAACATTGGCGATCATCTGGGAGCTTGTCAAAGCAAGAATTATCGACCAGGCGCTAAATTCGCAGCAGTCATCGACACATCCAGTCAAAGGACGCAAGAGGAAGAGAACAGATTGATACTCATGTACTTGGCAGTCAAATCCCTTCAACAACTCTACACTACACGAGTTCGTAGCTTAGAGTCTAAGCCGAGGCCAACATCATAATCTCTTCGGGGGTATTTTCATATACACGACTATCAGCACCAATTGTCATATTCGTCCAAACTTCAACAATGTGAATACGGCATCATCACCAGGTCTAGGGATGATTCCATGTGACTGAGTTACAGAGCTCTGAATATGCGGGAGTGTTACTGTCTATGAGCGTACCATAACATTTCGTTGTAGTTTTCTATAAATTTGAGTCTTTACATTTCCGTTTGTGTTATTTCCATCAGATCTATCCCTGGTTTCATGTATCAAAATTTTGGTTATGATCTAGATCTATAGCCGTTGATTTTCTTAAATTTCAAAATATCTGCATTACACTTATTGGTTGGATCAAATCGTACATTTCTGGGTTCTAATAGTGTTTATTGTGATAAACCAGGATCAGCATCTTACATCCCTACAAGAGAGGAAGTCTAGAAGCTCTAGAACCCCCATGTTGATCACCTCTTTTTTTAGCACACCCAAGTGGTAAGCAAAACAAAATGGTCTTCGAATACCAGTATTTCATATCGCTAAGAGATTAGTTAGTCGGTGCTTATCCCAACACACCATTACTAATCAAATTACTCAGATTCCCCAACCTACAAGACCCCCAAGACCCCCAAGAGATTAGTTAGTCGGTGCTTATCCCAACACACCATTACTAATCAAATTACTCAAATTCCCCAACCTACAAGACCCCCAACATTATGGCTCTACTCATTCCTCCTGACATGACTTGACCCTATTTTGGCAACATGGATCTACTTCTTATCGATCACCCCCAAGACCATAGGGACAAACTCATATTATGAGCTTCTTTCTACTACAAGAACTACTTTGGACTTGGATATTAGAGGAGTTTCTAGAGGAAGTGTTTTGATTCCTCCTAGGATATCCCAAGGTGGCCTTCCAACCCTAGATACTCCCCAGCAAGCATTATCTCTCATAGTGACTATGATGGCTTAGACGACTCCATTTTAGACATGGACAAGGATCATCAATGAGATTTTCTTGCAATTTTCATCAACACACTCTTTGAGGCTCTTTTTTTTCCCTTCATTGCTATTTGTTAGCAGCACGATGCTTTATTTTGTCTTGCATACTTTTATTATTTTGTCTTGTTACCCCTCTTTTTGTTAAAAATTCCAACATAAATCCTAGCTGATTGCCAAACCACAAACCAACCAATAGATGATCCAAGGGAATCCCCCCTTAGAAGGTAATTACCTCCTCAAAAAGTCCAACACAAAACCCAAGCCAAAATTTCAGATCTTCTATGTCAAGAAGTGACACAAATTTGTATGGAAGAACTTTGAAATTTTGAGCAAAACCACACCAAGAAAACAGTTAGCACCCTCACTTCTTCGCTGTTAGAATTTAGTACATGACGTAATATAGTTAAATAAATAAATTAACATGCTATTGTCAATTTAATAAATAAAATTGGTTTTGGAAGTTATATTCCTATAACTAGTTTTATATGGGAATAATGGCTTTATAAAGCCAATAATATGTAATAGTTTTTTGGTGTAATGTGAATGACTGAATTTTGATTCGAGAGCAATCTCATTTTAACTCTCTCATTTCAATATGGTATCAGAGCGGTTTTCTTCTTGGACCTCTCTCTGATCTCTCTCCATTCATTTTTCTTCTCACAACGGTGTTTACAATGGTACTCCAGTGAAGACTACGTGCAACTGCTATTGTTTTCTACCATTCTTGCATTTGTCAACAGGTGAGCAATGTAGACCATTTGCAAAACCATTTTTGACTCCATCATTCATCTGCATTTCTTCTCTTTCTCTCCGCCATGTTCATTCTTGCCATTGTTCAACACTTCACTTTGTTCATTGTCGCCATTCCAAAAAAAAAAAAATTTAAAAATTATAGGGGAAACTGAATGGGCTTCGCCCACTTGATTTGACATTACATCTGCAACAGCATTTGCATGAAAGTCTCTAAAGCTTTTTCAAGGAATCTATTATGTACATCTTGTATTGATTCATTCTATAAAAACTGTGAAGCGCACCATATCTACAAGTAAAACATAAAGATACATGGGCTTGTAATGATTTAGCATTCAAATTTGCACAACAGGTTGTGTGAGGCTGAGAGGAGAGAGTGCACAGGGAAAGGCAGCGATAAAACATGTGCAAAGGCTGCAGCGATAACAGTTTTCAGAGGTTTTTTGTTTGAAATTTCTGTCAAGGCATTCTGCAAAGAGGCGTGTTGTTTAGGTTTTTTTTATGAGTTTTTCTTTCTATTTCTGAAAAATAAAAGTGTGGGGAATATTGAAGATATAAATATTACTTTTTAAGGACACATTTTATTCAACACAAAATGGATAAATTAAGCCTTTATGAGAAGTTTGATGGAAATGATTTTCACAGTTGGCAAATACAAATACAGTTATTGTTAATTGAAAGAGATCTCTGGGAAATTGTTGATGGTACAGTGACAAAGCCAACAGATGTAGATGAACTTCAAAAATGGAAGGTAAAAGATAAGAAAGCATTGGTTATAATTGGTCTCGGTTTATCTAAACCTTATTTACATCATGTAGATTTTAAAAAATCTTCTAAGGATATCTGAGAAATATTGAATACTTTGTTTGGATCAAAAGCTGATAGTGCAGAAATAACTATAAAACAAAAGTTGTATGGTTTAAAAATGGAAGAAGGTGAAGATATGGTGTCTCACATCAGTAAATTCCATTACTTGATAAATCAGTTGGCTGGTATGAATGAAGAAATAAAAGAAAATGATGCTAAAGCCATACTTTTAAATAGTATGCCAAATAGTATGACCCACAAGGTATTCACTTTAAGCAAAATCAATACAAGTCTAGAAAGTATTATATCCACATTGCTTGATGAAAGAAACAAACATGTTTCAGAAGAAGTTGCATTGACTACTCAAAACAAGGCTAGTACTTCTTACAAAAAATCCAAACATATGGCAAAGTTCAAACATGCAAGTGGCACATGTTTCTATTGTAAAAAGACAGGACATGTAGTACTGAATTGCAAATAGAGAGCACGGGATCTTCTTGATGGAAAGTTGCAAGATAATGCTTTGATAATTGAAGGAAAGGACCACACTTCAAGTGATGAAGAATATGTGTAATAATTTCTAGTTTTCCTCTATGCCACTACTAAGGGGGGGTATTGGAATTTAGTACATGACATAAAATAGTTAAATAAATAAATTAACATGCTATTGTTAATTTAATAAATAAAATAGGTTTTGGAAGTTATATTCCCGTAACTAGTTTTATACAGGAATAATGGCTTTATAAAGCCAATATTCCCAACCACAATGCTTCAAAATGCAAAACTCTTGTAAGGTCTCCTTCTCAGATGAATAGAAGATAGGTAGTGTATCCTAAAGGAGAACACTTTTGTTGGATCCAAAACTCTCAAAATTTGGATTCAAGAAAATTAAAAAGCTTCTAGATCTATGGAGCTCTTCTTCTTCTTCTTCTTCCTCTTCCTCTTCTTCCTCTTCTTCTTCCTCTTCTTCTTCCTCCTCCTCCTCTTCCTTCTTCTTTTTCTTCCTCTTCTTCTTCTTCCTCTTCCTCTTCCTCTTCTTCTTCTTCCTCTTCCTCCTCTTTCTCCTCTTCATCCTCTTCCTCCTCTTCCTCTTCCTCTTCCTCTTCTTCCTCTTCCTCATCCTCTTCCTCCTCCTCTTCCTCTTCCTCTTCCTCTTCTTCTTCTTCTCGTCCTTCTTCTTCTTCTTCTTGCATATCCTTTATTGGTAACAAATTTTGAGATCCCATATGAGTGTTAACCATTGAATTATTTGGGTGACAATCCGTCTTCAATCTTGCATATCCTTCATTGGTAACAAATTTTGAGATCCCATATGAGTGTTAACCATTGAATTATTTGGGTGACAATCTGTCTTCAAATCTAATTCAATCCCAAAAGCATCATATCCCTTGGAAGACACACTTTCCCAAATCTTATGATGTGAAACTACACCCTCAAATTTCATATAACTCACAAGCGACTCAATTCTTTTTGATAATGCAATGAATTCTCTCATCTCCATCTTCAATGTTGAAATCTCTTGCTAAAGCTTGGTATTTTCTTTCCTTATAGATTCAATATCACTAGGATCAATCTCCTCAATTACCATATCACCCTTGTCTAGAGATTTTCCATGTGTGATAGGATTTTTTTTGCCTCTTGTGTTAGGCCCCGACATGATGAGGAAAAGTAATGTTGCAATAAATCACACAAAATAAATCGAAATAAAATTAAAATTTACTATAACTTACTTGGGCCTAGATCTCATCTTTCAAAAAAAATCACTAATTTGCAGCTTGAGAGTAAATTTAATGGAAATCCTAATTTCACAATAACTTCCCCAACTCTGCTCCAAATGTCCTCAAATCTGGAATATAACAGCCTCAATATGTCCTTCATGAACCCTCAAAAATCAGGGAAAAAAATCACTAATTTGCAGCCTTGGGAGAGAATTTGGTAGAAACCCTAATTTCACAATAACTCCTTCAAATCTACTCCAAATGACCTCAAATCCAGATTGTAGCAGCTTCAATACGGCCTTAAAAATCCCTTCAAAAATGAGGAAAATTTTTGCCAATTTGAGAGATATGTGCTTCACAATTTGACCTATTGAGTCAAAAAAAATTGCCTTGATTCTTGCCCTTTGAGTGCCACGAGCATGCTCTAGTACCACTTGTAATGAAATAGCTTGCACAAGAGAAGAATATAATAGGAAATATGTTGCAAATGCTTGATAATACTTGGGAATAATAAACCACTTTGAGAGGGAAAATCTCCAAAAGTATCCAAGCAAAACATAATTCACAATATGATAATAATAAACTAACCTCCAACTCCTATATATGTATAATTAAGCCATGAATGCCACCCTAGGCTGACTTAACCACCCATATAAGACTATATTAATGATCATATAACTTAATTAGGAGTTAAGGTAGCCACAAGCCAACTCTCATAACCCTATGCACACTATAGGATTAAGGGTGTAGCATATAGTCAAGAAACACCCACTAAGATGATTCATTTTTGTTCATCAAGATTCTGAATATCCTAAGGAAGCTCCAACTAAGGTTAAGGCAAGAATAAGTGTGAAGGAGGTTCTCTAGGACAAGTAAGCAAGGGTCCTTGCGGTGCTTGAATAGGAGGCAGCAAAAGATTGATGGAAGGCACTAATTGGAAGTACCTAAATCGTTATGAAACAATTGTTGGAGCCAATAGGGGAGAGGCTGGCCTCATTTGATCTCTCGGCATATCGAGCTGCTCAAGGACGATGGGAAAAGCAAGAGTGAGAAGACCCTCTTCTCATAACTCCTACATTATATATGTACAGATCTTGGGGCACATCAAAGTGCAGGGGTACAAGGGAACCTATTCTATGTTTTTGTGTATTTTTTCAATGTTTTTATGTTTTTGGTGTTTTTGCAGTTGTTTTGATGTGCAAAACTGATGTTAACTAGTGTATAAAGTGGGATTGATCTAAGCATGCAATTCTGTAAAGTAGGTAACGCTTTCGTATTTTCAAATGAATGTAATCTAGGATGCATACAAACTAAGATACAATTCTTCCTATAAGGTTGTTTCCATAAATGACTCTTCAATCATGCAACTATTCCACTCACGCTTTCAGTAAGACAGTAAAGTATGTTTTCAAGCAAAAGACAATAAGAACGGTTTGTAGCAAGAATGCAACTTTTCGATATTGCTAGCATGTGAAATATGTAATGTTCCTGCAAGAACAAAATTTATTCTAAATGCTGAATAGCATGCTCTAAATGTTCTATAAACAGCCTATGTTCATCTCCCAATTTGAATTTTGTTGATTGCCTAAAGCATCAGCACTCCACAAAATTTAAACAAAAATGACAGATGACTGGTCTGATGTGTTTTACATATAAAAATCTGAGTTTATGTTATGTTCAATGTTTAAGATGCAATGCAAAACTCGTGAGTAATGTTTTCCTATGTTTGGAGGGTTGTCCTATAGTGTTAGACAATGTAAACGAGCAGTTTGTAGGCTGGGAAAGCGGAGCTTAGAAAGGTTTCCACAGAGTAGACATGTGAAGAGTAGGGGAATATGATAGTCCCCAAGCTCAAACAAAGCTTCTAGGCACCCTAAGAAAGCTAAAAACGATCAAAAGGGATGAGTTTCAGACTTGAAGAGTATATTAAGGCCACTAGCAAAGTGGGACAGCGAAAGTATGATGCCTAAAAAGTGAATAGCAAGGTCCAATATGACTGGGAATGCAGGACTGCAATTAGCAGGTATTGGCAGGGCCTTAGGAGGCCAAAAGTGGTCATTGGGAGGCCTGGAACAGAAAGGCCAGCAAGTGTAGAGGTTGTGGGAGTCCATATTTGCACCATCTTTTCTACTGATTTCATCATGTTCATATCATCTTCAGTTCTGATGTATTTCCTTGCTGTTTTTCTATTTTGTTCAGTATAACCTATGTAATCTCTGGCTTCCATGGTTGGGTAATCACTGGGATAAGATCTTCTTTATGATTCCCTTTTGTCTCATAATTTTTCCATTTGTTTTGGTAATTTTGGAGTAAGGCTAGGACTTCAACTACAGGGAATCATGGGCTGGTTTGTGGTGCTGCTTCCTTCCAGTTTCTGTTTTGAGAAGCCTCTCCTTCAATGAATCCATTGACTCTTTTGGTTCTCCTTCCTTTCTGAATCTTGTATATCTCCATTTCTTCTGTACCCATCTCTGCAAGAGCAACAAACAAATTTCCTAGAGATAGTTGGATCATTTGATAGGCTTGTCCCTTTCCCTTACTTGTACATACCCTATGAAATTTAGATTTAAGTTCTACACGCTAATCTGGTAATTGTGTGTCCTGTTTTTTTCTATCTGTGAATTGGTTCAGTAGGGCTTACATACTCTTTTTTACCCTTTCAAGTTGTAGTTTGTATTTTTTAGTTTACTTGGTTTTGTGTTTGGAAAATTCTACCAAGATGTCTATGTTCATGACTGAGATTGCATTTGAACAAAATGTTCTCAAAATCCAAGGTTTGGTCCCCTTTGAATTCCTCCATGTCTATGATGTATTATTCTATCCAGCAAAGGCTTGTCAAGATCAGCATTGATGCAGATCCTTGTATAGTTGAGAACTCCAGGATTTTTAGTGAACTCAAAGGCTATGATGTATTCTACAATTTGTTTTCCCACGGAATGTAATTCAAATTCACGTACTCTGGCAAACTAGTCATGTGCAGAACATAGAATAAAACAGTAACCAGAAAGATATCATGTTTGAATACCAAAAACTTTATTCATTATCAGAAATATCATGTACAATCAAAGAGAATCAGCGGTGCTTAACAATATAACCATCGGCACATCACCCTCTCCTGACTACCACAACAGACTACACATAGCGTTCGGCGGTAGTTAGATAACCAACCGGCACGACGTTTCATAACAACATTAACATTAATCGGGACTTGATTACCCGAAAGTACATAACATGTATTATTCCTACTAACTATAGTTTTATTAGCAATTGGCCGACTACGACCAAGGCCGACTACGGCCGACTATAACAAAGTAAAGATATACTACTTACATCATCCCCCCCTAAAAAGAAGTCATCTTCCAGACGACTGAAAACAAAAAATGCCAACTCCTCGTCCTTTTCTTGTAATTGATTCTCCCTCAGTGTTGAAAGTTGTTGTGCATCGGCCACCTGAGTAGCATTCTCTATCAACTGACCCAATACTCTATCCCTCTCTGCCAACTTCTCCTCAAGAGTTGCCACTCTCGTTTGCTCGGCTGCCAACTGCTCTTGTAACTGTACTATGATGGCTGGTTGTACTGCAAATTGGCAATTCCAATAAATCTGATGGGGGTCAAGGGGCAGCGCCCCTAACGAGGTCCGGGGGCAGCGCCCCTGGCGCGCTCCCTGTTGCGATACAGGGCGGGGTTGAGGGGCAACGCCTCGCCGCCAAGACCAATTTAACACTTTTGAAACCACTCGAAACTGCATCGCGCACCTCATTTTCATGGCTTTTCCACAGGTTCTGAATAGTGTTGACGAAGCCGAAAAATACAAATTTTGCATTGTTTTTCTTAGACATTACTTTCTCTTGGTCGATGCTTGGTACGGCACTCCAATTACCATACTGGTGATGCTTGCTGGCAACTGGTACGGCATTTGCATTTGACTCCCTCTTCTGACGTCTCCCCTTGTTCAAGTCGGCATTGAGTACAACTCCTTGTCTGCACCGTACGGCTTTCCCTTGTTCAGTGCGTACGATCTTCTTTATGCATACAGATTCCTTTTCCCACCATACAGACTCCTCAATATGTCGTACAGATTTTTCCCTAGCACCACGTACGACCTTCTTCCTAGCTCGTACGGCCTCTGCTCTATCCAAGCGCACTTCTTTTGCAACTCGTACGGCCTCTTCTTTGTGATAGCGTATGACTTCTCTGCCAAAGCGTACGGCTCTTTCTTCAAGTCGTACGGCTTCTTCTATGCCAAAGCGTGCGGCTCTTTCTTCAGGTCGTACGGCCTCTTCTTCCAATCGTACGAACTCTTTTGATGGCATGCGTACAGCCCTGGTATTCTCTTGTTGATGGCGCACTTGCTTCTGTACGACAACCCTTCTCTTCAATTGTATGACCCTTTTCTGTACTTCTCTATAGAGTACAACCTTGCTAGTGAGGAGTTTGATATCTGATGTGATCTTATTCTAGCGACTTGGCACTTGGCACTTTATTTTTCTTTTCACATGGAACCGTATGGTGTTCTCCTTTTGAAATCGTACGACCTCTCCTTGGGGCTGTATGACCTTCTCTTCTTGCACCCGTAGAGCCTTTCTTTCCCTGTTCTGTCGTACGGAGAGTTCTCCCCTGGTATATTCTCTTCCTCCTACAGACTTGTACGTTTTGTCTTGAGCGACTTGCCAATTGCTTGCTCGTACAGAGTCCTTTCCTTCTGCTAGTCGTATGGATTTATTGCCTTCTCCCAGTCGTACGGATTTGTTTCCTTCTACCAATCGTACGGACTTCTCCTCGGTTAACCAGACGATGGATTGTTCTCCTTTCATGACATTTCGTGACAAATTTTTAGTTTAATGAGTCAGACGGAATTTTTTAGTGCCTCGAATGGTCTTGGCGCATCATTAACTTCTGGGCTTCTTGTTCAGACAGTCAGACGTATTATGTGAATTTGTTTCTGATTTTAATTTTTCCTAACTTCAACTTTAATAAACTCTCTTCCTATTATCCTAAGCTGCCTGCCTCCTGCATCGGTTCAGATATGGGTTCGGGTTCGGGTTCGCCAGTTCGGCAAAGTTATTTTTTCCTAGGGTACGGGTTTGGGTACGACCATACTATATATATATATATATATTATAAATTTATAAACATAATGATAATGCCATAGACTCATAAGCATGCTCAAAATTATAATCATATGATCATAATGCCATAATGCCATAGAATATTGAAACAATGAAATACGCCATATGGTAATACCTCATATAATCTATAATCATATTCATAATTTGCAAAAAAGTAAATAGTAAATACTCAAGTCTTAAAATGTCATTACACATTGAAAATTCAAATTACAATCAAGACAATATTTAATTCAATATTACTATTCTTCAAATTCATCATCCTCATCATCCTCAATTGGTTCAATAACTTCAATTTCATTTGAAACACTATCAATTGGATTGCCACTCCCACTAGGTGCATTAGTTGCCTCATTGTCATCCATAGAAGCCAAGGTAAGTTGTGCAATTGTAGCATCTAAATCAGCACACTCAGGGGTGAGATCCCAATTCTTTGACACACCCTCATTGTATTCAGGTTTCTTATGTGATAAGAGACGAAGGTTGGACTATACATAGACCAAATCCTCTGCTTTTTTTACACCCAAACGATTGCGCTTGACCGAGGATAGATTCACTCACCTTTGATTGCTTGATCTTCTTAGTGCACCTATTCCTCTCTTGTTTCTATCAGTTGAACTCCTTCATAGCTCTTACAATCTCACCTTCGAAAAAAAAGAGAAACCCTGCAAAAATCAACTATTTTAGCTTGGAGGCAAAAAAATGGTGTTTTTGCTCTTTTGAGTTTGCAAAATGAGCCTCATTTGGTCGGCCAAGTCAATATAAGGCAATCTGGGCACTTTTTAGGGTTTTGTTTTTTGTTTTTAAGTTGATTTTTTGCCTTTTTGGCGGCCGATCTGGGTCCTCGTCTCCTCCTCAGCTCGGGCTAGAGCCGCGCATCTCCGGCCTCCCTGCGGGTCCTTCCTATGAAGGACCCACAGAGAACCCGTTGAAAATCTGAGAACCTGTGCAAACCTGTTTAACCGAACTAGAACCCGAACTCCACAATGTATTTTGGCGTTCGGCTAAATCAAGGACCCTAGAATGTAGCTATTATCTTGATTGCCTTCTTCGAGTTGTATTTTTCCTCCTTTTATTTCCTTTTTCCCAATACTTCTCTCTTTTATTTTAATTTTTTCTTCTCCTTTATCGATCTCCAATATTTTATTTCCTTGTTCTTTTTTTTCAATATTTTCATTTTTTGAAATTTTTAATTCTTCTACTTTATTTTTTCTATTTTTTCCAACTTCCAACTTGTCCTTTATTTTTTTGATTTTTTCATATTTTATCTCCATTACAATTTTTCCATCCCGTACCCGTTCAGATTTGTGGGCTGGCATATCCGGTTTCTCATCTTACTTGATTTCTCCGATCTATAGCATGTTACACTCTCGCTGGAACACTTCATAATCTTCCATCTGCCAGTGAAATAAGCCATTCAGTGAGCTTGTCTCGTCCTCCGAACAATTCTCAAGTTCAAGTACGCCTTCAGTGTTCGGTTCCATAGCTTTCCTTCCTTCGTCCACGTCCGACTCACCTCCATTCGATTCAGATCTGGAGGCAGCCAATTCTTCACTCATGGCCTCGTTCTTCAAGTCGATGACATACTTCCCCCCGTTGTTCTCGATCGAGAGTGTGTTCCTCTTCCAATTATGATTTGCCTTCGCTGCTATCAGCCATCCTCTCCCAAGTAGTGCATCGTACGCTTTCCTCTGTAATGGGATGACAACAAAATTTAGCAAAAACTGTTGTGTCCCAATCGTCACCTTCTGCGCCATCAACGTTCCCAATGGCTTGATACCATGTTGATCAGTGCCAACTAGTTGGAATGTCGGCGGCCAGAGTGTAGGCTTCCCAAGACTCTTCCATGTGTCTTCGAGTAGTACGTTGACTCCCGATCCTCCGTCGACGATAGTATTTGTCAAGCTATTCCCTCCAATCTCCATATGCACGACCGCTGGCATCTTCCCGATGTTCGCAGTGAGCAATATTGGGTCGATTGTTTGTTCACCGTACGGTGGCGGTTCTGGTATCAATTCTTGCCTTCGTTCCTCCAATCGTGGTTGCTTGCCATCCTCGACGACGTTTGTGATTGCCAGTCCCAACCGCGGAATAGTCTGGAGAAGGTCAGTTACCTTGATTGGTATGGTGGTCTGCAGTACTTGCTGTATGATGTTGGTTTCCGCCTCCGACCGCCGAGAGGTTCCTGGCTTCTCCAGAGGT
>VDFB02171284.1:0-11935 GCA_007258455.2 Sequoia sempervirens | reverse complement strand
CTCACATCTCTCTCTCTACCTCTCTTCTCTCTTCTCTCTATGTCACCTCTCTCTATCTCTCTCCCATGTATCTCTCTCCTCTCTCCCTTTAATATCTATAAATTATTCACTATTTAGGTTGTCAAGCCTATGGTTTATTAGTGTAGGGTTGATGGTTTAAATGTAGAGAGTTGAGAGTTGAGAGTTTAGGGATTAAATATAATTATGTAGATTTTAGTGCTAAATTATTAATATTGGGTTTTAGTTTTTAATACATAAGGTATAAGGTTTATGTATTAGGGTTTAGATCATAGGGTGTAGGGTTTATAGTTGATGATATAGGGTATAGGATTTATGGTTGAGAGTATAATATTGAGTGATAAGGTTTAGGTTTGAGGGTATAGGAACCTTGAGGGTTGAAGGTATAAAGTTTAGGGTAGAGTATAGGCTTGAGGGTATAAATTTTAGGGTTGAGTGTATGAGGGATTGAGGTCTAATACTATAGAATTTAGGGCCTAGGGTTGAGGTATATGGTTTATGGTTTAGATTAAAAGACACAGGGTTTAGGGTTGAGTGTATATGGTTGAGGCTTTATTATATAGGCCTTAGGTCCCAAGGTTGAGGGGTAGGGTTTAGGATCAAGAGGGTATATGGTATAGGGTTGAGGGTTGAAGGTTTAGCCTATAGGATTTAGGGCCTAGGGTTGAGGGATAGTGTTTAGGGTTGAGGCTATAGAGTATAAGGTTTAGGGTTGAGGGTATAGGGTATAGGTTTTAGGGTTGAGGGTATATGGTATAGGGTTCAACATATGGTTAATGGTTTAACATATTGGCTTTAGTTCATAGGGTTGAGGGATAAGGTTTAGGTTTCATAGGATAGGGTATAGGGTATAGGGTTATGGGTATATAGTTTAGGGTTGTGTATATGTATTAGGGTTAAGTGCATGAGTTTTTGTTATGATAAATCCATTGTAAGAAAAAAATTATGAAAAACATGTATGTTTTTTGTAAAGTTAAAAGTTCATACATTTTTTGTAAAGATAAATCCATCATTCAAGCACAAAAATAAGCAAAAGACACATGTTTTATTATGCTAAATCACATACATGTTTTGTAAAGTTAAAAGCATGTATTTGTTTTGTTAAGTTAAAATCACACATGCTTTTTTGACATTATAAGAATTTTTAAGTGGAGGCTAAAGTTAAAACACTTAACTTTAGGGACCAATAACATGTACATGTTATGGAAGCATAACACGTACATGTTATGGAAACATAACACACACATATTTTGTTTATTTTAAATGAATTATGTAGAGGAGATTCACTAATCCCGAATCTATAAGACAAAGAAGATTCTAGAGGGAGCGAATGGTTCTCAACTACCTCAAAGGCTAAGCTCAAGTGATAGGTGACAACTAAGGGGAGTTTTCTTGCAATACTTTATGTTCTATGATTGAAAAGAGTAGGCCTCATAGGTCTCAAGAGCAAGCTAAATATCTCTCAACCAAAGGATGATAGTGCAGTGCACAAACATCCCCACGACATGTTTTAGTCTCATACAAACCAAAAATAGAGAAAGCATACCAAAAAACATAGAGCCTACTAACAACTCAGGGACTGAAATATGACTATTTAACTAAGATAAAAAAATGCTAAAATGATAGAAAGTACAACAAGAATAATACTAAAAATGCAAGAATATAAACTAATGAAGAAAAATAGTGAAAGATAAAAGAGAGAAGTAGACTCATGGGAGGTCCAATGCTATGTAGCCTCCCACAAAGCTCCACATGAACAACCTACACATATAGGGGAAATGGAAATTATTGGGGATGTTTTTTGGGTTTTCCTTAGTCAAACCCTCATTTTGGTGTTTTCACCTCCATGTAAAGCCAAGAAGACAAATAGATAAAGAAATAGACAAAAGATTATACATAGTGATGAAATAATGAAAGTAGACGTGTTAGATATCAATATGCTACTAAACAAGTATGATAATGTGAGAAAAGAGAATTTACCCTCCCTTCAACAAACTTGCAAAGCCAAAAGAGAGTTCACCACTTGAGAGAGCTGAGATGATGATGTAGGAGCCAAGAACATGTAAAAAGCTTGAGAAAAATGGTGTAGAAGAGCTTGAGAGAATGAAAAATGAAAGGAGAATAAGAGAATGCAAGATTGAGAGATAGACTTCCAAGAATGAATGAGAGAGCGAATTAACTAAAATTAGAGGGAAGAATGAGAGTTTGCATGAAGAAATGTGTGCAAGAGGGCTATTTTTGAGTGTGTATGTGACCATAGAGGTGTTAAACTTCATGGGAAGACAAAAGTGTAATGTTTCAATGACCACATGTTCAAGAATATTGTCAAGAGATTTGTGTGGTGCATAGACATCTACATGTCATGGAATCATCCTTGACAAAAATTACTTCAAAGACCAAAAGTGGCAAGGTCAAGGATGAAATTGAAGGTGAGAAAAAGTGGGATTTTCATTATTGTCTTTATTAGGATAAAGTAAGGGTTATGTAATGTGAAATTCCATTGGGGGTGCAATTTTAAGACATTACACTTTTCCCCACTTTAGCAAGCATATGCATTCTAAACATGTGTGAGCTAAAGTAGAAAGAGGTTTAAGAAAATATACCTAGGATGAAGAGGATGTAGATCTTCAATCTAGTATATACAATGTAGAAAAGTTGAGTTGGGACATGAGCAGGACATGGGTCTTCCATCCTACAAATTTGAGTTCAATCTCACCATAAACATGTTAGCTACAAAGAAACATGTTATGTGAAAAAGTGAAAATAGACATGAGACATGACATGACATAATCTAATCAGATAAAGATAGTGCTGATAGGTATGGCTAGAAAGGATAGAGTCCATACAACAAGTGGATAGGCCTATGGCTACTGGAAATTACATTGCAAGATAGTCACAAAAAAGAAAAGCAAAGTCTATTCAGGTTTCCTGCAAGCTAGAAAACAAGACATAATACATCAAGACTTAGATTTAAATATTTTTGAAACTTTTTGAAAATTAAGTAGATATGATAGCCCCCCTTAGAATGATATGTGCTATGTAGAGGATCACATGTCATTATAAGGAGAAGAGAAAGACAATGAAATTTAATGACATGAAATACATAGCGAGATGTATTCTAGGATATTGTCATGTGAGGGACAACACATAATCCACAACATCATGAAAGAGAAAAGAAAAGATGAAGAAATCAAGATCATAGGGGGATCCAATTATTTAGGGTCAGATCTACTCATAGATATAAATGAATAAATATAATATAGTATGTATGAATTTTAATTTTCCCCTAAACAGATTGGAATAAGAAGAAGTGAACATGAAGGTAATATAAAAAATAAAAATTGGGTCAACATGGAAGAGGCTCGAATGACCCCATGATTTGCATCATCCTCAACATGAAATCCAAAATGCACGACATATATATGCAAACACGTAAAATATACATGCATGTAATCTAGAATCACTAGTTTTATTTCATCCTTAATCATCCCTCTTCTAACCATTTTAATCAAATAATCTTTATCTAATTAAAATTCATCATATTTCCTCTTTTAATTAAATAAAGCAATCTTTATTTAATTAGATAAATCAAATTTATCTAATTAAATATATCATTCTATTTGATTAGTCTCCTAAATTCGTCTCTTTAATTAAATAAATCAATTTTATTTAGTTAGTCTTCTAAAGTTCTCCATTTAATTTAAATAAATCTAAATATTTAAGTTGAATGTCATAATCAACTAACCTCCATTAAAATTAATCAAATCATGATTAATGCTAATCCTAATCCATCCAATCCTCTAGATTTTTCCACTTGCTCAAAAAATCATTTCTTTTGATTTAATAAATCTTCTAATTTCCCTCATCGTGGCATCAAAAGGAAATATTCCTCCAAATTTGAAAATCCCTCCAAATGGATTTGTACTTCCAACAAGGAATTCATTTCCTCTTACATGTCCTTGTGCATTGATCCAAGTGGCATTTAATTCATTTCTTTCTCCCTCCAACATGTCATTTCATAAATTTGAAATTCCACCTAATATCATTTATTGTGCACATTCATCAAAATGTGTGAAAATCCTTCCTCCATTCACATCTTGGAAACCAAAATTGGCCTTGGTAAAGGATGTTGAATGAAGTCCTACATTCATCCATTTTTTCCTCATTCTCAGCATTCCTGTCTATGAATGGAAACTCCCTTTGTATTTTGGATCCACAACTTAGAGCAAAGTTACTATCTTCATATTTAGAGCAAATCCATCCATTTCCATAGCATTTTACATCATCATAGCTAGGTTATTGTAGATTTCATCAAGGAAGCACATTGTTCATCATCATCAAGTGGATCAATCTTCATCAAGCTTGCAAAGGAGTTGGGAAAAGGGCCATTTTTCACATCAAAATGGCACCAATTCCCCCATGGGATTGAGAGGTTGCATGCTTTAATAGGATTTAATTACTTTCTTTGTTGTATTCCTTTCATTTTATTTTCTATTTTGAGCATTACCTTAAATGGTGCATTAGAGATCACCGGACAACTTGCATATGTGACTACCATTCATTTTATGGGACTAGGATTGGGAGGCTCACATTCGGCTCCATCATGGAGTTCTTTGAAGATATCACCACCACTGTGAGAAAAATCCTGGGAAGCATTAGCTTGCATCCCGCCTCTCCCGCATGGACCTGATGCTGACTAAAGGTTCCAGAAGAAGCTGGTTGGAAGCCACCCTCAAACCTTCCACAACATTCTCACGGTTCAGGACCCCACACAACCATCTCATAACCATGCACTCCACCTTGAAGTCCTCGTTCATAAAAACAAAGTCAAGAGAGTCTTGGTGGATGGGGCTATAGGTCTCAACATTTGTTCCCTCAAATTAATAAAGAATCAGGGATTATCAGAGGATTTCATTGAAAAGGGAAAGGGCATCAGCATTAGATCTTATGATGATCAAGAAAGAGTGTCTCAAGGCACTATTCTGGTCCCTATTCAAGTAGGTCCCACAATTATGGAAACCACATGTCAGGTCCTTGACCTTGATTTACCTTATAACATTCTTTTGGGGCATCCATGGATTCATGGGATGCAAGCAGTCATTTCCACCTTCAATCAGTGCATCAAGTTCCCATACCAAAATTAGGAGGTCGTAATTCATGGTGATTATGAGCCCTTTGCCTACTGCAAAAGCCTAGAAGCAAAATATTATAAAATCCCCCAAGTTTTGAAAAATGATGAAGGCTCTACCACTCCATATGTAGACCCAACTACATTAGCCTCCACTTCTGAGAAAAAGACACCTGCTATCCCTGACATATCCAAAATCAAGGTCATTATCTAGGACAATGGGTTTGGGTATTACAGAATGAAGAAAAGTGCTTCCATTATAGGAGAGTTGCCTCAATCTCCTAGGACGAACAACCCAACCCGGTTGAAACATCATCCCACATACTTTCTCAAGTAGACACCTCTAGATTGTAGTGTAGGGTGATCTGTTTTAAAGTAATAACGATATAAGAGAGACATATCAATCTCTTATCAAGATGAAAGGCTGGTACTAATCTTAATGGATAGAGAAGTAGCAAAGGGACCTCTGAAATGATGCACAAATTATGGGGCTATGGTAAATAAAGAAACTTAGAGGCGAAGGTGACAATAGCCCTCTTGAGCCCTCGTTCTAGAAGGCGACTAGGAAACCGCCAGTTACAATGATGCCCCTCGGGGTATGCTGCTTGGAAAAGACTTTGGTTAAGTTCAAACTCCTCCTCGGCCAGTGAAGTAGCCACCCTTCAATTATAAAGTATCCTTGAATTATACCTTTAAACAACTACTAACTGACATAACTAAGCATTCTTATGGTAGTAAGGGATCCATAAGCGACTTTTCCTATGCTTTTGGAGATTCCTCCTATAATGATTGAGCCACTTATACTATCTTTTAAGGTGAATGCATCCAAATCCATATAGCAGTAAAACCTAACAAAAGTATCTCGGCTCATGATTGACCAACAAGGACCACCAATTGAACGCACAAAATGAAGAGGCATTCTCAAAATTCATGGGATTATGGGATATGGTACCATATGGAGATCACAAGGCTAGGTTCAACATCATACTAGACACACAAGCCTATTACGGGGAAATGATTGAATCCTTTAGTCACAAAAGTGAAAATTCAAGAATAATCTCTAAGTATTTGAGTGAAAACCACACTGTGGCACTCTCTAACTTGAAAATAGTAAAAATAAAGGACATATCCAATGGTGAAAACCTCTTTGAGGTGCCGAAGGATGAAGGATTCAATATTCCTCTTAGTGCAATTCATCAAGAGAAGTTGGTAGTCCTAGCAGAAAAATGCAATCCAGTTAACTTGGGAATAGAAGAAATACCATACATAACATTCTATGCAGAGTCACTTCTCACAGAAGAATAGGAACTTTTGGCTATGTTCCTAAAAGAAAGAAAGAAAAAATTTGCATGGACCTATGTCGACATGCTTGGGCTTGACCCAAAGTTTGTGGTTCATCATCTAGTTGTATATCCTAAAGCAAAGCCTCTTAGATAAAAGCTCAAAAAGATGCATCGTTAGATTGCATTATTGGTCAAAATGGAATTGCAAAATATCCTAGATGTAGGGTTCATATGGTCAATCGATTATCCATAATGGATCTCCAACCTTGTACTTGTTTCAAAGCACATTGGGGGCATCTGCATTTGTAAAAATTTTAGAGACCTCAACAAGGCATGTCCCAAGGATGACTTTCCACTTCAGAACACTGACATGATCGTGGACATGATGGCAGGACATGAGATACTATCGTTGATGGATGGGTTCTTAGGCTACAACCATATCATGATAGCTAAAGAGGACCAACATAAAATTTCCTTCACTTGCCCATGTGGGACATATTGTTGGATTATGATTCCATTCAAGTTGAATAATGTAGGAGCCACCTATCAGAGGGCCATGGCACTAATCTTTCATGAAATGATCCATAAAACTATGGAAGATATATTGGCGAAGTCAAAGAAAAGATGAGATCATATAGCCACATTGGGCACCATCTTTGATAGGTTTCAGAGGGCCATGGCACTAATCTTTCATGAAATGATCCATAAAACTGTGAAAGATATATTGGCGAAGTCAAAGAAAAGATGAGATCATATAGCCACATTGGGCTCCATCTTTGATAGGTTAGAGGAATACAAAGTCAAACTCAACCCAAAGAAGTGTGTCTTCAGAGTACAATCAGGGAAACTGCTCAGGTACATCATGTCCATGAGAGGAATTGAGATAGATCCTACTAAAGTCAAAGACATTCTCAAAATGGAGGAACCTAAAACACTGAAACAACTAAGGGGCCTACAAGGAAGACTCTAGTCCATCCGCCGATTCATAGTGCAACTAGCAGACAAGGTTGTCCCCTACTCTCATCTACGGTAGCATACAAGTGGGATGAAAAGTGTGATTAGGCCTTCAACAATATCAAAGAATACTTATTCACATCATTAGTCCTCATGCCACCTATTCCAAGAAAATGTTTGATCTTATACATATCCGCAATAATAGTAGCTCTCGGTGCTCTCCTAGCACAACACGATGAAAATGGAAAAGAGAGGGCTATCTATTATATCAATAGAACCATGGTGGGCCATGAATTGAACTACACATCTATTGAGAAAGCCTATCTAGTAGTTGTATTTGCAGCCCAAAAGTTTAGGCATTACATGCTAGCCCATCAAATAAAACTCATCGTAAAGATAGATCCCCTTAAGTACTTGATTTCCAAAGCAACACTTACAGGGCAGATAGCCAAGTGGGTCATGATCCTCACAGAACATGATATTGAATATATGGAATGTAAGGCCATAAAAGGACAAGCTATTATAGACCAACTGGCTGAGGCACCAATCTACTCAGAAAATCCCCTTGTCTCAGAATTCCCCAATGAATCAATCTTCAACTTAAGTATAGAAAATCACTGGAAGATGTACTTTGATGGGTCCTACACGTAGCATGGATTAGGGGCAGGGATCTTCTTCATCAGCCCACAAGGGGACTACATTCCAAAATCATACAAATTGTTGTTCCCTTGCAAAAATAACATAGCAGAATATGAAGCCCTTGTCATAGGGCTAAGAATAGTAGTGCAATGGGAGATAATGGCACTTAAGGTCTACAGGGATTCCCAACTCATAATCAATCAAGTTAACAATGAGAATAAAAAAAAAAGACAACAAGCTGACTCCATACAAGAAATTGTTGGAGAGTCTTAAGGATTTCTTCATTGATATTACATTTGATCAACTACGAAGAGAAAAAAATAGAGCGGTAGATGCAATAGCTACAATCGAATCAGTCCTAGAAATCCTGCGTGACATCCCAAAGCAAGAATTCCTTGTAGATCAGATTGCCTACATTCGGGGTACTAGAGTCTGAATTTATGTGAGAAATTGTTGGTCCTGGTGATCCCTCAAACAGCCAGATATATACACTTATCTGAATAGGACTCCTCCGAAGGACACATAACCCAAAACCTCAAAAGAGCACTTGCCTCAAAACCATCCTTGCTTTTGTCATTAGTAATACATAAAAATAACTGATACTAATTTGATCCAAAACTTAAACACCATTTCATCCTAAATCATCCTCAACCATTTAATTATCAATTCTATTGGACAACCTATCAATTTTCCTCTCTCTTAATTAAAATAAACTATTTATCTTAATTAAGCCTTTTCTCTCTCATTAATTAAATTAACCATTTGGCTAATTAACTGAAGTTTCCCTTTATTTAATTAAATAAACGGACCCTATTTAATTAATCTCTAAAGTCTATCTATTAACTTAAATAAATTAAACCTTGTTTAATTTAATATAACCAATCATCCCCTTTAGTTAAATAAAACAAAATATTTATTTAACTATCTCTAAAAAAACATTCTTCTCATCTTTGATTTAAATCAACCCATAAATCTAAGTTAAATTTGTCACATCATCTAATCCCTCATTAAATTAATTAACCCTTGATTAATTTAATTCTAATCCATGTCCCATCCTCTAGCTTTTGCCACTTGCACATGAAAATAGATTTAATTCATTTATTAAATCCCTATTTTCTCTCAACATGACATAATAGGGGAATATTCCTCCAAATTTTAAAGTCACTCCAAATGGGATGAGTCCTTCCAACAAGACATTTATTTCATCTTACAAATCCTTTTTCCTTATTATACTCATCCAAAAATTTGAGCAAACTTACTATAATTAAATCCATACTGCTATAATTTCATCCATTTCACTCAAGTCAGCTGTGTTGCGTTTTTCATCTTGGATCTGCTAATTGAATCTTCAACAAAGTGGGATCACTCTTTCACTTCCAAATTATAAAACAGATTTAAGATTCTAGAGTTTGAAATATTTCCACATAAAATTGGCACCAACTCCCCCATAAGATCAAGAGTTTGCATGTTTTTAATAGGATTTGATCTATTTCCTTGCTTTTTCATTGTGTTCTTGCTTTTATTCCTATTTTGAGCATTGCTAATTGATTTTATGGGGAACTTTGATCTTGGCTTGCATTTGAATCTTCTAATGTGTTTGTTTATTGTGTTTTGCAGGTGCTAGGATCTTTGTTCTACATTTGGCACTAGAAGGAGGGAAAATATCATTTTCTAATCACGCTTTATCAAAAATTCTATGCTTTTTTGTTTTTTTGGTGTCTATAAGGAAGTGCACTACTAGCAGACCAGCATTGCTATTCAAAACCACTACCTCACTGACATTTCCATATAGCACCGCTTCAAATTTCAAACTACGATGCTCTAGTGTTCCCACCCAAAATTCAAAATTTTAAACTACACCGCTAGTTCTATTTGCACACACTTGAATTTTTAAATTCCAAACTGCACCACTGGGAAAAATAGTGACACAATCACCTTCTCTGTTTTGCTATAGAGTGACGCTTGTAGAATTAGTAGTGCCATATAACACTATTGGGTCTTGTAAATTGTACCACCTGTGTAGGTTCCACCACTGGAGTAAAGGAACAAGTCAAATCTCAAATTTTTATGACATGTTCTTTTTTTAATTTTGATCATTTGGGTTACTAATTGATTTCCCGATCTATGTTTTGTAGTTCTAACTGGTTTCTTGGTAGGTTGGCTTATTCAAGGAAAAGAAAGGGAATCTAGTGGAGGTCTCACATTGACATCATTATCTCATGATACCAAGTGTTTTTTAACACATTAGTGTTTGTTTAAGACTCTTAGAGATTTTTTGAACAATTTCTCTTTAAAATTTATTATCTTTCACAAGCTTAGGACCCACTAAATTCCTTTTGGGCTCTAAAAAGAACACTTCATTTTTTTTCTACAAAAGGGCTTAAAAAGAACTTTAGGACAAACTCACTAGTTTTGGTTTGAGGACTAACAATTAAACAAGGAAACCTCCATATTTCGTATTGGTGTTCTAAAAAGAATCAAATCATTGCTTTGTGGGTTTAAAATGAACAAGTGTTTCTTCTTTTTTTAATTGGTTACTCAAATTAATACCATTGAAAGGACGTATGTGCTTCTCTCACGCCTCACAGTGATCTTGAGAATCAAAAGGCCTTTTGGTGATCTTAAGTTGGTGATAGGGAGGGGTTGGAGGAGTCACTCACTGATTCCTGCTCTGGGTCTTCCTTGCAAGACCTCCTTGGTGTCTTACTTCACCACCTTAACCTTTAGGACCTTCTTCATGTTTAGGTACCCCTGGTTCTCCTGGCCAACCCCACTACCATCACAATTCAACCTACCAAGTCAATCTTGGTGCAATATCTCTCACTCTTCCTTAGCCCTTAATCTACCCTAAAGACTAAAATTTCCCATGAACTAAAGCTTGGTTTTGTAAGGGTGTGGAGATGCTTCTACTGACTTCATTCCACACTATTAAGGCTTAGAAAGATCCACCTAACTCCATATTTTCATCACTTCCACCAAACCCTCATTTAGGGTTAAAAAGGCTACTAGCCTAGGAGCCCCAATTAGGTCTCCACCTCCGAGAAAACAGGTTGTCTCTCCTAACTTTTCCAAAGAACATAGAATCTTTCCTTTGGTTTCCTGGTCCTTATGCCTACCACTTGAAGATTTTAAAGGTCTTAACCCTCAACTGACTGTGCATAGGCCTAAACCACAATTTGGCAATAATTAGGTCTTTTAAAGCCATTTTCATGTCCTTCCTGCAACTGTTAGAGATTACTAACACCAAACGGTAAGATGGAGCTCCCTCCTACATTCAATACCTTGTCAAGGCTCATGTCTACCCTCTCCACACCATGTTTTTCCAGGAGATGAACACCCCTGCAACCCAAGTGCTTTGCACTTCTTGTCTTCCCTAGCCAGAATCTTCTTAGCTGGCCTAGGAGAAGACTCTCACAGTGATACCCTGACTACTAATGACTCCTAACCCTACCATATTTACAATCATGGAGTCTAGCCACAATCCCCAAAAGCCCGTACACTAGGTACAGTGGAAATGTGAACTAAACCTCCATTTTTCACAATCTGCTAGTCAGAACAACAACTAAAAGAAACAAACTAATTACACAAGATTGCTTGAAATGAATAAACTAGCTACCTATTGTTCCACACAATGCTTGGAAGATAAATGCACTACTTCCTACACTTTACATAGTGTCACGATCATGCCATTAACACACAATTCAAAGAAAAAACAAAAACTAGAAAATTTACACCAATTTATCACTATCTTCTCTTGTATTCATAAGTTTCCAATAATGCAAAAGATTCCAACCCTCTCTCAAGTCGAGGCACACCCTAATATAGGTTAACAAGATTATTTATTCCTCCCCTTGGTTGGACATGTTAGTTACATTGTGGAAAAGTTGCAAAATGCACCATTTTGCACTTGTTG
>VDFB02171283.1:0-22298 GCA_007258455.2 Sequoia sempervirens | reverse complement strand
TTACAATTTTCTCTGCAACTTCATCTAGACCCGACCAAAATATCTAACTTGCTAACCCGTACTTCTGGCCTTGAAATCCTTCTTATAGAAAAAGGAGGAGCAAACAAGCATCGGGCCAGAAAGCACACGTGTCCCTAGCTAATTGGACCGCCTTGTACTCTTCATCGGGCCATTAATCAAAATTGATCACCTCATTCACCTTGACACTATAAGGTTTGTACTTAACTGCCACCTGATTCGCTTCTCTTTCAAAAGACTCCAAGAATGAGCTAGTGCTAATGATTTTGTCCATACAACTCACCAACAAATCATAATATGAGTTACCCTATTTTCAGGGTTTTGTAGTCCAAACATGATAGAAAGTGGCTCTTACACTTTTGGTGATTACTTTAGCTTGTGTAAGAGGCCCCGTGGATACTGTTGTAATTGTAGGATGCATGAATAGGGCGTAGGATGAGAAATAAAGAAGGTATAGCTGTTGTCCTTAATAGTTTTGTGAAGCAAAGCATGTGGAATGAGAGGTTCAAGCCTAGGCTTCAAAAAAACATGTATGGGAGATCTGATTTTATGAATTTTTATCCATGTGCAAACCTAATGGGTTGTTTCTGAACACTGAATATAAATGATACACACACACACACACACACATATATATGTATATGTATTTTTAAATGTAAATGTAAATGCAATTACTGGATGATCTCCTAGAACAATAAATGCAACATATCATTAAAGAAATCTATATCTATGTATATAACTGTGTATTTCTAAATGCAAGTGTAAATGCAAAGAGCATATCGTTTTGTAGTGTTATAGATACAACATATCCATAAATTAATGTAATTGAAATTCTAAAGTCTTCAACACATATAATATGAAATTGATCAAACTATTAAACTACATAAGAAATAAATGAAAATAGTAACTGCATATGTATGTGTATTTGTAAATGTAGGTGTAAAATAAATAAGAATAATGAAAATTATAAAAGAATACAAGGAAAGGTCTCCTCCCTTCTTGGTAGTGATAACCTCCTCCACACACAACCCTTAAAAATTATGAATAGAGGAATATAATCTTTGAAGAAATCAAAGTTGATTCTCTCCTACCTGATGCAATTAGTCATTTTATCCTTACAAACATTTATAGTGATTACTAGAGGCACATAGACCAATTCTTCATAATAGAAGAATTTGATCATACTTTTCCAATGATGGCATTATGAGAAAACCTTAGGTTAAATGAATAATTCCTAGCTAAGTTCTTTAAATCATGTCCAACCATATAAGAGAAGACCACTGCTATGTGTACTTGGATAACATGGAGAAAGGCTAGTCTTTGGGCTCTTTCATCAATCATCCTACCTTAAAACATACCAAAAATCTCCTAGAAATTAGACATAGGAAGATTTAATATGACTTAAAAATAAATTATTTCCAAAGCATAAACTTATGATGACTTAACCAAGCCTCGTACACACTCCCTCCCCATTAACCACTTAGACATATGGAAATTAAATATAAATTTGCTTCTATTTTTAGTCATGTAGGTGTCCAATAAACCACTTGGTAGTGTTTCCCTTCAAGTTTATTTACTTGAATGAAGAGAAAAAGTCCTTTGATTACAATTAGAGAATACATTTGAGGCCTTGGTTGTGTAACTAGTGGACCATAGTCACATTTAACACTTGTTACAAAGTTTGGGAGTTAAAATGTTAAGTAGATTTGATTTGTGATGGACACATTTGGACGGTAGTAACAATAGCTTGCAATCTATCAAGACTTGATTACCTTATAACCTATGAAATTCTAGCGATGAAATGATAGATTAATCATAATGTCACCTTGGGATCACATCACCATGAAAGAACTTCATCCAACATCCTTACGAGTGTAGGTACCAACAAATAGGTATTTGTCAAATTTGTCTTCCTCGAGCGAGGGAAATTCAGGAAGAGAAGAGCAAAGTGAGACATGTAGTATGTCTAAAAGAGGGAGATCAACTAGAGGTCAAAAGATTAGAAGAAAATTCCGTAAACGCATGGAATTTTTTCTTGTTGAAGGGGGGTCATGTTCTTATGATGATGAGAGCATAGGTGATGTCGAGGTGACCTTGAGGTACAAACATCTACGAAAACAATGGGTACCCAAGGAACTTCCTCCAATAAACACCGATTTTTGTGTCAATGAGAGGATATATCGCATAGCACCATCGTCATTACATGGTTTGGGCCTATTTTGTATGGATGGCATAAAGGTATGTTACAAAAAAGTTACTGAATTGATGAAGTATTTTGGACCCTGTTATAGTTACAAAGATTGGATGCAACTAGTTCGATATACACGAAGTATGCGTAGGTATGTACTGTCAGCAAATTATATACAACTAAAAGATAAAGATCAAAATAAAGGAGTGGCTATGTCAGCAAATTATATACAACTAAAAGATAAGGATCAAAATAGAGTGGCTATGTACATTGACAGAAGGCCAAAAGAATCAGGGAATATTGCTGGGTTTATAAATAGTACACTCGACCTGGGTCAACAAATAAGCAACCCAATTGCATATTTGAGGCGCGCGAGGGAACCGTGTATTTGTATGTGTGATAAAATCAATAACTGTAGGGGAAGAGTTGCTAATTGATTACAATTTGAATCGCTTGGTTACAAACACAGTTACTATGGGGGTGGTATGTACTATTTACCATTTTACCCAACCTCCAATTAATGACTCCAATATACCATTTTATTCTTATGTTTTTTTTCATAAGTCTATTGGTTTCATTTTGGTAATGTTTTTTTATATTTAATTTTTGTCACAAGGGGACATTGATCGTACGTTGAAGGCTCTGGCCCAAAGCACAGATTGTGATGTATCTTTAGGCGCTTCTACCTGACAGGTTTACCTCATTGTAATTGTACAAATTAGATACGAGCAAAATGTTTTATTATTATGTTTTTTTTACAAGTTTTTTGGGTTAATTTCGATAATGTTTTTAATATTCTTGTTGCAATCGACTGATCAAGGAAAGGCACCAGCAGTAGAGGAGAGCATCCATAGTGAGGTGCAGTCAATATTTTGTGATGATGGCATGGCTTATTCAACAAACCCTTTCGATACGATAAAAAAGCTCATGAAAAAATGCAATGAAGAAATGACTAACTTGATGTTCAAAATGCCTCAAATAGATGAGATAAGAGAGAGGGTTAAAGTATTGACAGAGAGATTACAAAAATTGCAAGTAAGCTTTCATGAGGTCTTTAATTATAACATAAGTTCATTCATGGTTTTATATTTTGTACTCTTTTATATCACGAACTAAAATATGTGTTGTTTTTATAGGGTTATTTTCCTCCTCATGATGCTCCTGGCCATGATCAAGGTATTGCAAGTGCTTCCCGAGGAGTAAGGGTTGGTACAAGTGTCCATCGTGATCTTCCTACGCATACATCACATTATCTGACCCCATCATCTGTGCCTATATTGTCATCTAAAATGTTGGCAACACATACCATGCACGCATCCATTAATGCACCCTCTGGCAGTGAACACATACCAAAACATGCATCAGGACATGTACCTGGGGATGCAGAGGCCACTAGTACTGGTGATGTTTTAACAGAATTTCCTGGATCTTCCTGTATTACTAGAACGGGAACATTGTCAGTCACACTTGTGGTGACCGAGGATTTCGTTCCCATAAAGATAGAGAAGGTCCCAGGTACTTTAAAATGTTTTAATTATTATTCTATATAATCCAATTGAAATTTACTTATTGATCGCTCTTTTTAGACTATTGATCCCATGATCATTTTGTAGGAAATGATGTTTTTTATAAATATCTAAGTGATATTACATTGGAGCTCTTCGGGCCTACCATACGTACACGGTGGAATACCCAAAATGAAGATTTAAAAGATGAGCTCATTAACCGTTAAGTTGTGTTGTTCGGTGATAAAACATTCAACCGAACCAAGGTCCTTAAGAAAGCTGGTACTTATCTAAAGTATGCGAGGGACCAATATAGGTAACATTTAGAGAAGAACAAAAAGTACGAGCGTCCCCCCATGATTCTGGAGAGGGAGTGGAAGGACCTAGTGTCCAATGGAAAGGAGAAGGCTGAAAAGAAGAAAGGAAAGACACCACCGGGCCAAGGAAGGTATGTGATATAGAAGCATAAATCTGCAAAAAATCCTGATTAATCACAATTTTTAAAAAAACTACAGGCTGGACGATTTTTTCCCTAATTTTTTTCCCTTTCAAACTACAAAATCGCCAAAAAAATGTGTTGAAAATCTGCAAAGAAACATGAATATAATTGAGCTGATTTTCGTGCAAAAAAAACCATGAGACCATGGCTTGTTGCTTACTATTATGCTTTGATAGATTTTTTCCAAGCATCCATAGCTTGTTTGAAAGCACCTGTTTTAAGCTTTTAGCCATAGCAGCAAGGCAATGAACTGTTTGACAAAATGCAGTAGCATAGACAAGGCACTGAACTGCTTGTAAAAAATGTCTCAAAGAAATGTAGTCTCATGGTGATGGAGTGCGATGACGAATTCCATGACAAGAAAATTGCTATGGATTGTCATGGCATTCCATCACCGTCAGACTACATTTCTTTTAGGCATTTTTTCAAAAAATTCACTACCTTGTCTATGGTATTGCTTACTATTATGCTTTGGTGCAGATTTTTCCAAGCATCCATATTTGCGTCTGTTAACTTGTTTTAGGTTTTTACTTTTTAGCCATAGCATGAAGGCGCTTGAAATGTTTGATAAAATTATTTGGTGCAGAAATGTATGAAAAATGTGGCATAGAAAAGGTAGTGAACTATTTTGAAAAAATGCTTCAATAGCTTGTTCTAAAAGCACTTGTTTTGTGGTTTTTTACTTTTAGCCATAGCATGAAGGCTTGAAATGTTTGATAAAAATTCCTCGGTAGAAATGTATGAAAAATGTGGTAGCATAGAAAGGTAGTGAACTATTTTGAAAATGTTAAAAAATGTGGTCTCATGGTGATGGAATGCCATAATGAATGCCATGACAAGCAAATTGTTATGGATTGTCATGGCATTCCATCACCATGAGACCACATTTTGATGCATTTTTGAAACGTCAATCGCCTTTGTCTATGCTATTGCTACTATTATTCTTTGATAGATTTTTTCCAAGCATCCATAGCTTGTTTGAAAGTTAATCTATTTTAGGCTTTTAGCCATAGCAGCAAGGCAGTGAACTGTTTGATAAAATGCTTTGGTAGACATGTATGAAAAATGTGGTAGCATAGACAACTGTCACCATCTGATATTTATGCAGTTGTAGTATGTTTTTTGCAATGTAATCAGCGATATGAATATAACCAACAAAATCTATTTTCTATAATTCATGGATTGAACTTTGTATTTTATTTGCTCTCAATGTCTGTATGCTATGGAAATGCCATTAATTTTTTTTAAAAAGTAGTATGCTATTTGTGATACTATCAACAATGTAATTATATACTGATTACTCTTTCTTTTTACATAATCTAACATATTTCAAAATTTTCATAGACTGCCCGACACATCGAAGGAAATAAAGGCAAGACTAGAAAAGCATGCGCAACACAAACTTGGCTCTGGTGGTTATATGAAATTAGCCACATGAATTGTAAGTATCAATAAATGAAATATTGCATCCAAATTATAATAAATTGAAAACAATTTTTGTTTTATCACACCATAGAAGCAAAATTCATGATCTTCTACAAAAATGTAGGGCTCTAAATTCAACATAGTTCCCACAAGAGACCTAAAGATTGCCTTCCAGCAAGGCTATGGAGCCATGGCTAAATGCCTAAGAGTCTGACTGGGCAAACACAATCTTCCATTGCATTTGACACGCAGGTAAATAAACTCAATAAAGTTTATTTAAAATTGAATACTTGTGCAATCTATTCAATATTAATTTCTACCATAAAGTAATTACATGCCTATTTGTTTTAAACATTCAAGCAATGATAATACTGCACATGACATTGGAATGCAGCCTGGTGAGGGTGGAGCAGAACATGCAAATGAAGGTCATGGTATGCATCCCGGTACTTTAGAGCATGTAGAGCGTGATCAACATGTTGAGCATGATCAGGCTAGAGAAGATCAAGAATATGATGTGGCCCCATCAGGTAAAGAGGACCACTCTAAAGTTCTTTTAAACATATTTAATTGCAATTGTATTAATTAATGTAACCTTTCATGTTTCAACTTTAGAGCATGTAGAGTGTGATCAACATGTTGAGCATGATCAGCTAGAGAAGATTAGGAACATGATGTGGCCCCATCAAAAAGAGGACCACCCTCATGTTCTCTTAAACATATTTAATTTCAATTGGTGTATTAATTAATGTAACCTTCGTGGTTTCAACTACGATCCGGATTTAGAGGGTGTTCAACATGTTGAGCATGAGTCTATAAAAAAATTTAGGAACATGATGTGGACCCATCGTAAAGTGAACCACTCTAATGTTCTTTTAATTAATGAAATACTTGTAACAATAATAATAAAACATATCAGTTTAACATTTCTTTCTTATTGCAGCAGATCCCCCCTTGCAGTGGCATCCACATCATGAGCAAATGACTACACGTACATTAAGATCATGAGAAAAGGGTAGAACAACTAAAGGGGGGATAGATATTGATTTAGAAAACGATACTCCACTTCAGCTTTATGTAGCTTTAAAAAAGAAACCAAAAAAAAAGTGATTGTAATCATATCATGAAAACCATATTTTTGATAATATGTAAAAACTGAAAGAATGAATATTATATGTTAATGAATGAATGTGAATATGTTAATTAATGAATGTTATATGTTAATGAAAGAATGTTATATGTTATTAATGGATGAATGAATGTTATATGTTATTAATGGATGAATGAATGTTATATTTTATTAATGGATGAATAAATGAATGTTATATGTTATTAATGGATGAATGAATGATTAATGTTATATGATTGGGTATGGAGAATTGAGAGTGATGTGAAGGGGGGGGAGGGGCCAAATGAGCTTCCACCGTCACGTGGTTGGCCCTGTTAAGTAGAGAATATTAAACTATTCTCGAAACAAAGAGAAGCTCACTAAGGTAATGCACTTTTCAATATAAGAAATGCATCATTTGAAGTATCAAACCAATATGTAGTCTGTATGTATGATCAGTCGTCAGTCTTCGCAATGGTAAATTTCTATGAATTTTTTTTTTTTTGAAAATTGATGCTTCATCGCAATTTCGACGACAACCATCGACGAATCAACAGAAAGGCTCGACGAAGTTGCTATAGTAGCGACGAAGGTTTCATCGCAACTCCTTACCCATTTCGTCGCAATTTCGATGAACTTTTGGCGTTGTTACCATGCTACTCCTTGCCCATTTCATCGCACTTTTGATGAACTTTTGGTGTTCTTCGGACGCTACTCCTTGCTAATTTCATTGCAAAGTCGACGAACTCTTGGTGTTGTGTCGACACTACTACTTTCCTATTTCATCACACATTTGACAAACTTTTGGTGTTGTTTCGATGCTACTCCTTGCCCATTTCCTCGAAATGATGACGAACATCTGTTGTTGTTTCGACGCTACTGCTTGCCCATTTCATCGAACTAGCGACGAATTTCTGGTGTAATTCGTCAGTGGATACATGAATTTTTCATCGATATTCTAACGAAAATCCAAGCCATTTCACGATGCCATCAACCAACGATTCTTCACCGTTATTTCGATGTTTAATTCGTCATCGGCCTTTCAACAAAAAAATAGTGACACAAAGATTTTTTCCATTTTGTCACTCTTCCGACAAAGATTTGTCGAATGACCGATTAACGGCCATCGAAAAATGGTGTCAAATTCAGTAGTGAGGTATGCCAGTGGATGGGAAAATAAGATCAAGAAGGAAGCATCAGAAATTAGTAAGTATATAGCTAAAATCAATATAGACAATTAGAAACTTGAAATAATGAATAATATTTACAAGTGGTTCACCAAATCTTTTTATTCATTGTATACAATAAAAATGGTCTAGATAAAACTGATTAATTAAATACATTTATTTGATTAATTAACCTTTAATTCATTCACTATTAAATAAATAAAAATATGTATTTATATAGTTCATTATTCGATCACATTCTTCTAATTATTTCATTTTAATTAAATAAACAATTTTATACAGTTGTTTTATTTAATTATTTAATCTTTCATCTTAATTAAATAATCAACCACAATAGTTTGTATTATTTAATTATCTATTTTATTTCCTCTTAATTGAATAAACTAAATTGCATAGTTTGTTTAATTATCATATCCCTCTTTTATTAAATAAACAAATCTCAAATATTTGCTCTATGTAATATTATTCCTCCAAAATTAAATAATAAACAATTTCACATTCTTAATTTATTTAAAATTCTAATTTCCTCTAAATTGAATAAATCAATTAAGCACATGTCTATAGTTATTTCTCAACCAAAATTGAAACTTTCAATTTTGATTTAATTGTGCTTTATCCTTTCAACAAATCTGGAACATTCGTGGGAGACTTGGTTTCTTTTCTTCCTCTTTTTCTTCCTAGTCTTTTGGAAGAATTATTTATCCTTTCCATCTTCTTCTCCAACAATTTCATTCTTCACCATTGATTTATCCAGATTCAATCTCAGCCGTTGCTTGCTACAACATCACAATTTCCTTTTGCAAATCTATAAATACAACCTTTTGCTACAAGAAAAGGATCCCACTTTTATGCAAACTTACTCTGCAGAAATACATTTACAATTTGGCATTTAGTAATTTAGAATCATTTCAATCATTTAGCTTATAATCGTGTCTTTCATTATAGATTGCATTTTAATATAGCTTTCATAATCAATATTATAGTTGTCACATCATATAGCTTTCAATTATCTTAGTTTTCAATCAATCATTAGATCACTGGATCATTATCATATAGAATCACAATTCTCATTCACCAGGTTGTCACTTTGATAGTCATAGTGCAAACAAATATGAGAGCCACTTTGATTGATCAAATCCTTGGAATGCTTTTAGAGATTTTAAGATGCTTAAATTAGATTAAATCTATCATTTGAATTCTCTAATATTGTTGCACTGAGAATTGTTTTTTTTTATTCACATTACTTTTACACCACTTACATTTTGGTGCCCACCGTGGGGCAAAAACCCCAAATTTTAATGTTTTCTAGAAAAAATGTACTCGTAGGATTTTGGCATATTTTGTTTTAGCATGATCACTAAAAGTTTCAGCACATCCAAAAGGTACTATAGCACATGCAAACTCTATTATAGCACTTTGATGAAACAACACAACGCTTTGAAAAAAATTTATAGCACTTTGGTGGAACAACATAGCGCTTTTAGTTTCTGTTATAGCACACTAAACATTTTTGTTAGCGCTTTGGCATTCTGTTTTAGCACATTGATTAGTTCTTTTAGTGCATTTGAGTTTTAGTGCATATGATTCATAGTTTAGAGCATTTGATTGGTTTTACAATAAATTCAAAATTTTGATATTAAGCTTTGCCTTCTATGTTGCAGGTATGAAGAACGCTTGTCAAAGACAGATTGTTGAAAATATTCACATCGGTCAAAGATAAAATCTTATAAAATTACTAATGGGTTTTACAAGATTTTGAATTTAATAGCTTTCATTTATTTAAGACAGGAATCTAGCTTAAGTAAAAGAGTAATTGAACCCCTATTTTTTGTGTTTGGAGTGATAAGCCTATGCTCTCCCCTTTACTAGGTGATTAGAATTTCAGACTAGTTTTTCATGCTTTATTAAATCCTTTAGAGGGGTTTGTCATACTGGGAAAAAGTACTCACCCTACAGGAACGACGTAAGTGGGAACAACCAAAGCTAGGTTTTCCAACCCACTGTAATCAAAGCGAATTCAGGTAAAGTTTGAATTCAATGGAAGTGTGCAAGATAACCATCCCTAAAATATTTTTTCTAAAGATTGGGAGGTATCCTAAGGGATTTTATCTATTTGTCACTCTAAATGGATACCCTATCTATGAACCTTAAGTTAGTATCCTTTCGTGTTAGTTTCCGAACACTTTTAATACCACGATGCAAGGGGGGAGAAGAATATTCCCCCAATACACTCACCCTATAACTATCAGAGACCCTGGCCAAAAGTGGGGGATTTGACTTTGGCTAAGACTCAAGAAAGGAAAAAACACGGGCACCCTCTAGGGGTTGACATGGTTGTGTGAGTTGATATAGTTCCAAGATGTGCATTGTGGTATTCTCAGTTACCTACTTGAGATAGAAAAGTGCTTGAACTACCTTTATTTGTGTCAAACCAATGGAAATTGAAAGAATCAAACATGATTCTAGAACACTCACTTCATGTTTAAAGTGTATATTTGAACAATTTTTTTAACAATCTGGCTTTTGTGTGTGAAGTTATTATTCAAAAAGAAATCATCCAAATCAAAAGTGATTAATTCCTACAATTTTCAAACAATCAGATTAGTTACCAATGTCAGTAATCACAACTTTAATATCCTAGAGATCATCAATTTACTAATTTGAAACTAGAGGAGATCAAAACGGATTGTCAAGATACAAAATATTTCCAAAATACTGTAAATATGTCTTCAAGAAAATTATCCAATAAAAATCCATAATCTATAGTAAAAAAAAGTAGTTACGAGATCCTTAATCAGTAATTTATATCCTAGAAATACTGAATTCACTGATAAAATCTAGAAAAATAAGCCAGGTGGTTGGAATCAGAGAACATTTTCCAGAATAGCACTTTCACAACCTGTTTTAGTGCATACAATATATTTTACATCACTTTGAACTCAAACTTTTCCGCTTTGGAGGAATAGTCCAGCACTTTGAAGCAATAGCTTAGTGCTTTCAAACAATTTTTTGGTGCACTAGAAAAACCGCATAGCCCATTCACCTGATTTCATAGCACATCCACACATACTTTTAGCATAGCAGTGGAACAACATAGCACATTGAAAGACTGTAATAGTGCTTCCACAAAACCAAAATCCAGAGAGCTTTATGTACTGTCTATTAGACTTTAAACATTAGAATTCACACTTTTAGCAGAAAAAAAAATATTTCCAACATCATAACAGAGTCTTAAACCTACATTAAACTGGACATTGCAATTGAATTTGTTTAAAATAAAACTAAGATCTATTATCCAAAAGTTTCTACATCAAACACACTCTATTATAAAGTTAAGTTTCAGGATCAGTCATCCAAAATCAGAGAAATGAAGCTTTATAATCAAACTAATCTACTTATTTTGATCAACAAAATCTATCATTTTCTTTGACTTAAGTTAATACCTTGACACTATACAAATTAAGATTAAATTTTATTCAAAACAAAGATGTTCATATGCCCATTCAAAGGAGTTCGTGGAGACTACAATTTGAAGAAAAGGAAGGAGAAATTTGAAGAGTCATGGAGGATCATGAGGAAAATCCATTTAGTAGATTTAATCAAAATGATGGAGATGATTTGACTGAAGAAGAATTGCAAGCTATACAACAAGATCCTAAGTTTCATAAACTTATAGAGAAAATCTTGGAAAGAGATGGGGAAAAGTATCTTCTCTTGCTAGCTGACTTAGGTATTAAAGCTCCAAAGGATCTTTATCTTGACAGATTGAGGGAAACAACCACAAATGTTGAAACTGAAACAAAAAATACAACACAAGATACAGATGAAATGGTTGCAATGAGACAACAAATGCAAACTTTACAATAGCAATTTCAAGATATGCAAATAAGAACTGTTAAGAGATATCTATTGTAGGATATTTTTCCATATCCTTTTGCTCAAAATGTGAACACAATTCCATTCCCAAAACATTGTGAGTTCCCTAAGTATGACAAATACAATGGAAAATAAGATCCTCTTGACCATGTGAGAGAATTCAGAGCTATGAGTTTAGAATTTTCTCATAAGGAGACGTACCTGATGAGATTATTTCCAACGAGCTTAGGTGGACAATGCATGGAGTGGTTTTCTAAATTAACTCCACCCATTAGATCCTTTGAGGATCTTATTAACAAGTTCATCAATCAATATTCATATAATGTACTGTTACCCAATTTTCACCTACGGCTAAATCAGTTGGGCAATCTATGCTTCAAGTGTTCATAAAGGCCAAATGGGGACATTATTGTGTAGCATTAAATGGTACATCTGTGCCAAATCACAAGGAACTCAGTTGAAAAGCATGCCTCAATTAGTCTTGGCATAAAAATCCTCAGAGAAGAAAGTCGGCAAGACCCTCTCGTTGTCTTGCCGACTAGCAATGTGTTCCATTTGGCTGAGTGCGCCAGTCACCAGGGGCATTCAGGTTGCCATGAATATTTATGTATCTCTTCGCTAGAAAGAAGTCACACCAACAGTTATTCATCGGGCTAGCGTCAGGGAGAAGGGGCCTCGCTACGTAAGGTCTCGGTGAAAAGAGATGCCACAAGGAGACAAGAAGGACCTCGCTGTAACATCCTGGCGACCAAGCGGAGTCTCCCCGAAAGTATGAGTTCAGCATAGGAAAGATGACCTCAACATGAAGTCAGGCCAAACGGACAAAGTCCCGCCAAAAGAATGGAGCCCTCGGCGAGATGTTGAACTCAGCATGAGGTCTGGAAAACAAACATAGGTCTCAGCAACAAGATGAGAGTTTGGCGGAAGGTCTCACTGAACAAGTTGTGTCTTCCTGACTATTAAAGCACAAGAGGATGGGCTCTCACCAAAGCAAGATGGCTTTTCCAAGATGTCTTGCCAACCTAATGGGATTCTTGCTAAAATGAAAAGATGCAAGCTCGGGGTAAGGGAAAGTGAAGTCGCCATGATGTCTCGACAAAAGTAGAAGGTCCTACCAATAATGCAGGGGTCCCGATATGTCTTTTTCCTTTGGCAAGAGGTCTCACCGATAACGAAGGGTCTCCCCGACATAGATGACATCGCTATAACGTCTGGTCGTCGGAGTGATGTCCTGCCGACCCAATGAACATCCCAAAGTAAAATGAGCTCTCGGCAAAAAGAAGAGACTTTGGCGAAATGTCTCGGCGAAGGAAAGATGTCTCACCGACATGAGGTAATATCAATGTAAGGTCTCGCCGATCCATCAGAGTCTCAGTGAAACAGAGGCGTCATCAGAAGGATCTAGTCGAGAGAAGGATGGCTTCGAAAAAAGTCTCACTGACAAGGTAAACTCTTGCCGAAATAAGCGGCATCAGCAAAGCAAGATTTCATCACCATGAGGTCTTGGTGATTAGGAGATGTCTCACCGATAGGATGTGCCTTCGGGGAGAATGAATACATTCGGTGCAATTTTTGGGTGACTCTGAAATATCCCGGTGAAAGAGGGAGTCTTTAATGAAAGGTCTCGCCAACCCAATGATGTCTCAGTGACAGGGGGTTAGTTTGGGGTAAGGTCTCCCCGAAACGAAAATAAGCCCAGTGAGAATAGAGTGATATCGCCACAAGGTCTTCCCGGCTGACAGAGGTCTCCCCAACATAAAGAATGAACTCACCAAAGGATTCTGAGCCTCGCCGTGACATCCTGTGAACCTAATAGGGTCTTGTCGATACAAAATGAACTCAAGGTGGCTCACTGTGATGTCTCCCCGACTTATATTGGTCCTACTGATAGCGATGGACCCACCAATGGAAAAAGGATATCCGTATGACTTTTGAAGCTCGATATGAGCTCTTTCCGACTATCGTGTGTCTTGCCGAAGGAAGGATGCTTGAGCTCAGGGAAAGTGTTTTGTGTTTGCTATGATTTTTTCCCAATAGCAATGGTCTCGGCAATATCCTGTGCAGTAGTATAACTCATGAAGATCGATATAACCTCCTACCGACTAAGCGAACTCTTGTCGAATGCAGATGACTAGGCAATGATATGGTGACATCGGTATGACTCTTGAAGGCTCGCCATGTTGTTTGGCCAAAAGCAATTGTTTCATTGATGCTATTTTGTGATATCGATATGTTTTTTTGTAAATTGCTATGTGTTCTTGCCGATCATCATGGGCTATGTCGATAGCTGCTGAGGAGTCTAATCGCATTGAGGAAACACTTCCAGTGTCTCACTGACATGTGATTCTAATGAAGCAACATTTGACTACCCGAGAATCTTACGTGGAGTATGCTTGGCCAATCTAAAGGAGCCAAGGACGAACCATTGAAAACTTGACTATTTGACTCCCCCTGCAAAGAAGGTCAATAGAGTGAAAACAACATGGATCTATTATGAGCTCAGGAGCATTCAAAGCAGCTCGACAGGGAGGTTCGAAGGTGGACATGAGGACCAGAAGTGAATGTGGTAGCTGCAAAAGATCTGAAGGCTTCTCCTAGGAACGACTCTTCACTGACATGGACAATAGGGACGCACTTGAATGCGGCATTAATTTCATGCAAAAAATCTAAGGGAGTTTTTTCTGAAGACAGATATTTTGTAAGCCCTAGGGGCCGACACACTTTGGTATATTAGGAATTTTTGCCTATTTGGAGAGGAGTTCTCCAGATGCTTTTCTGAGGTCTGTGACTTCTGCAGTCCTCTCTCAAATTAGCAAACTTTTGTAACTCATTATGGAGCATGATATATAAAATTTACCTTGGTTACCATTGATGGTCCAATTCTCCTTCTGGTTCTTGTGAAGTTTTGTGCATTTTTAAGTGATTCATCAAGCTACTTAGTGAAATCTTTCTTTTCCTTATAGCTTTGTTTCATGTTAGCATGCCTTTCTTTGCAAAAGTAGTATCATGTAGGTTATAAACTGTGTTTACTAAATTGCACACATGTGAGCTTTTAATTTGTGAAAGTCTGCTTTTCCTTCTTGAAAGTGTGTGCACGTCAAACCTGTTTGTAAGCATAATCTACATAATCTTGTTGTGCAGTCCCATTTCCATCATTAGTATTCAAGTGTAACCTAAGTATTCCATTGCTCTTATCAGTTTGGTGTATCACCTTAGGATTTAATTTTCATTTTAATGCATTCTCCTTCTCCCTTTCCCTTTACAAAATTAGTAGTTAGGTGACACCAAAGGAAGCCGGCCTTCTCTGAAGGTTGACCTCTACCTATAAAGTGACCCATAGCTTTGGAGGTCTTCCCATGTTACACTGAGGTGTTGAACATCAGGTTCAATAGGGTGCGATCTCAGATTGATAACATGTACAACATGTAATCACAATGAAATATCTTTACAATACTAAACAAAAGAAAGGTGAGACATTTATCTCATTTTTGCAAAGATGGAGAAGGTTGCTTGCAAGATATCCATGTTCATTAAATCCAAACAAGAAAATATAGAACTTTTCATTCACAACTTAAATGATGAGATGAGTTATAGGTTGGAACTGTATTGTCCACCTACATTTGAAAAGATGATAGAAAACAATCTCAAGATAGAGGCAACTTTAATCAAGAGAGGAATCATAAAACTTTACAATGAACAATCCAACAATGCAAATTCCTCTAATAAAAAAAACAACAATGATAAGCCCAAGTTTTGGAAAAAAATATAGGAATGTTGGAAACAATGATGTTGTAGTTGCAACACAAAACACAAAACCAAGTTTCAATTTAACAATAGCTGCAACTAAAACAAATCAAAATCAAAGTCAAGGCAGAAATTCAAATAAAAACCAAAACAACAATACAAACAATGTTGGAACTAAATTAGCACCATTCCAAAATCCCTCAAATCAAAGGAAATTCACACCATTGGGGAAATCTTTTGAATCAGCGTTAAAAGAGCTTATCAAGGCTAAACTTATCACAACACAAGAGCCACGAAATTGGGATCCTCAATTCAAACCATTTTGGTGGAATGATTCACATTATTGTGACTATCATAATAACAAGGGTCATATGACAAAAGATTGTTGGCAATTGAAACATGCAATACAATATTTAATTGACAACAAGAAAATATTCATTGAGACACCACAAACAAACAATGATCATGGTGCTTTCAAGAAACCATTCTCTAATTATGAAAAAGGGGAATCATCTAATGCAAATGGTAAAGGAAAAAAAATCAACTATGTTTATGAAACAATGATTCATCATGTTCTAGTGGTTGAAGATCAATCCAATAACACTTAAATCAATGAAGAACATGATCTTATTGTTGTCGGGATTCAAACAAATGATCTTGTTGTTATTGAGTATCATATGATTGTAGTTAATTATCCAACTCAAAATACATAAATTAACCATGATCATGACATCATTACAGTTGATCCTTCAATCACAAACATGTCTACATCTGAAAATAAATTTAGTGACTCCTATAACAACAATGAAACAATCCAAATCACAACATTAAATATAATTCTGAACACTGTTGTACATGAAAATTAGATAAATGTTATCAAGATCAATGAGAGACATGAATATCAACTAGTCAACATCACAATAAGGGGACAAACAAAAGTTATACTAAAAGGGGTTGCATCTAAAGAATCTAAAAACTCTACTACAATCAAAACAACTACCACTCCATTGACTCAACATAACATAATTGATCACTTGAAAAAGATACCAGCCCAAATATTGATCTTGGAACTCTTGAAGATATCACCCACACATAAAGAGATACTTGAACAAGCTCTTATTGCTACAATGGTACCCAATAACTTGGAAGTTGACCAATTCCAGGCTATGGTGGGACACTTAACCATGCCTCACTGCTTATCATTCTCTGAGCAAGATGACTTTTCACTAAATCACACAAACAATGTTTCCCTCCACATTGAGGTTCTCATCCATAAACACCAAGTCAAGTGCATGTTCTTATAGATGGTGGAGGTGGCTTGAATATTTGTAATTTGAAACTAGTCCATGCACTAGGGTATTTTGAAAATGCTATTGATCCTAGAAGGAAAATCACAATAAAATCATTCGATGATGAAGAGAGATCCTCCAAGGGATTGATTGTACTACCTACCCAAGTGGGGCCGATTGTGAGGGATATAGTTTTTCAAGTACTAGATAAAGAGTTGACTTATAACATACTTTTGGGGCATCCATGGATTCATGACATGCGACCAATGCCTTCCACCTATCATCAATGTTTAAAGTTTTTAGTCAATGGATGAGAAATAACTATCCCCACTAATTCAAGTAATCCCCAATAGTTTAACATGCTTAAGGCAACCCAAGATTCCTTTGTACCTCACAATAGAGAAGCTAATGCTCCAACTCCATCAAATAGTGAAAAGCAGTTGAATGTTGTATCTAGATGGGTTTAGAAGAAGGATCAATAAAAGGACAAAGGTATTGTTGATTCTACATTATTAAATAAGGAAAACCAATTAAATGCTCTATAAAAAAAATTTGAAAATGTTCAATTAACATGTAGGGGTATGGGAGAATATTCCATTCAACAATCTTTGAATCTTTCATAATTGTTTCCTTCTCCAAAGACTTATGGGCAGCCATCAATATCAACACTACAATCATTTCAATCCACTACACCTTTTGAAGGTACATTTTTAAGAGCAAGAACTTTAGAGAGTGAATTTGAAGACAAGGTTGTCCTAAATTGGCTATACAAAGATGACAAGGAATCTAGACATCAGCAACCCCTAACATTTAGATAGATCAGTATGGAAAAGGAAAGATAATCCTAGAGAAAATGGGATATGAAGGACAAGGTTCCATAGGTAAGAGGAAAGAAGGAATCATAGAACCAATTTAACCTCTCACACTAACTCCAAATGAAAAAATAGGCTTGGGATATAAAGTGGAGACAAAAGAGGAAGCAAGTCAGAGGGTTGTTCAATGGATCTTATAGATAAGAGATAGTAATGACTATGAGACAAATTCTAATGAATATGAGTGGGATTCGCTATCTTAGGTATCCTTTGAAGATAAATAGATTGATAGCATACAAAGGTATACACCTACATGTGAGGAGGGACAAAGCTCAGGGACTAGACCTCTTGCATTTGGATAACAAAACATTTATGACTCAAGTGAGGATGGATAGACTTCGAGTGAACTAGATGATCTGGAAGAGAGTAATATCATAGACCTCGACCCCAATATTGAACACCATGATGGCATTGCTATCCTAACCCTCACCATTGCTGACCTCAACCAACCCAAAGATTCTTTACCACTACTACACCTCGAGCTTATTGATTGGGACCAAACTGAATCATCTAATGTCCCTATATTTGTGAATGACAATGCTATTGTAAATTATCTTTGCTCCAACATACCTAACACAAGTTCTATTTGTAAATCTCATAATGGGGCTTCATGTTAGGAGGGTGTCAAATCTTCTAGCTACAAAATTAAAAATGATAAAAATAGATCTAATGGTGAAAACCATCTAATGGCAGTATTAGATCCTGAAAAAGTGAAAAAAAAGAGTGCATCCAATGGTGAAAACCTCTTCAAGGCATCAAAGGATGGAGGATTTGACATTATTTTGGAACATTACAGTGAGATATCATCAGTTTTGGTAGAACCTACACAATCTATCAATATTGGCATGACAAGAAAGGCTAAGATTCTACACTTGGCAACATCTATGATTGAGCAAGAAAGGCCCACATTCACTAAATTCTTTGAGGACCAAAAAATAAAATTTTCTTTTTCTTATTCTAATATGCCAGGCCTAGACCTAGAGCTTTTGATGCATCATCTATCTTTACCAGTTGGAGTAAAACTTGTCAAGAAAAAATTAAGAAAGATGCATCCACATATTGCATTATTGGTTAAAGCGAAGCTCAAGAATTGTGGATGCAAGATTTATCAGGTCTATTGACTATGTTAAGTGGATCTCCAATATTGTATCTATATCAAAGCTTGACAACAGTATTTACATATGCACCAACTTCATTGATTTAAATAAGGCATGTCCAAAAGATGATTTTCCATTGCCTAACATCAACATAATTGTAGATCTCACAGCAGGACATTCCATATTATCATTAATGGATGGTTTCTTAGGGTATAATCAAATTAAGATAGTACCAAAAGATAAAGAAAAGATGAAGTTCACATGTCCATGGGGAATGTTTTGCTGGAATGTCATCCCTTTCGACTTGAAAAATGCAAGTCCTACATATCAGAGGGAAATGACCACTATCGTCCATGACATGATGCATACTTTTATGGAAGATTATGTGGATGATCTATTGGCCAAATCCTATACTAGAGAAGGACACCTTGAGATTCTAGAAAAAATATTCACTCGTCTAGAGAAATTCAATGTCAGATTAAATCCTAAGAAGTGTGTCTTCAGTGTCACATTAGCAAATCTTTTAGGCTACATAGTCTCAACAAAAGGTATTGAAGTGGATCCTACTAAGGTCAAGGCTATAATGGAGATGCCACCATTAAAGAACATCAATCAACTACTATATCTATAGGGAAGGCTATTATCAATCAGAAATTTAATCCCTCAGCTAGCAGACAAGTGTCATCCATTCAATCACTTGTTACATAAGAATGTCTCTTTCAAATGGGATGAGACATGTGAAGCTTCTTTTAATCAATTAAAGAAATATCTCATGTCCCTGCCAATTCTAGTACCACTGGTAGAAGGAAGGCCACTATTACTTTATGTTGCACCAACTAAGATCTCTTTAGGCACTTTGCTAGCATAGGAAGATTCTGAAGGAAAAGAGTGAGCTATTTACTATACTAGCAGAACTCTAAATGGTTATGATATCAATTACATTTTTATTGAGAAAGCTCGTGTAGTAGTAGTCTTTGCAACTCAATAGCTACGTCACTACAATTTGACTCACATTGTCAAATTAATAGCAAAAATTGATCCACTAAAGTACTTACTTAGCAAAGTTACCTTAACAGGGAGATTAGCTAAATGGGTCATGCTCTTGAGTGAATTTGATATATAGTATGTAGATCGAAGAGCTATTAAAGGTCAAGTGATTGTTGATCAATTGGTAGAAGCTCCACTACCAAATAATCATCTGATGCACATGGAGTTTCCTGATATCGATGTTCTTGCTATAACAACTCAACAATGGACGTTATACTTTGATAGGTCACATACACATGGGGTAGGTGCATGAATTCTATTCATAACACCTCAAGGCCATACAATTCCAAAATCATACATGCTTATGTTTCCATGCATCAACAATGTAGTGGAATACGAGGTGTTAATCATTGGTATCAAGGTTGCAGTTGAGTGGAAGATAACAGAGATACAAGTCTACAGAGACTCACAACTGGTGATAAATCAATTCAATGATGACTATTAGATGAAGGATGATAAGTTGTTGCAATACAAGAGAATGGTGGACGATTTCAAATAGTATTTTATTGAAATCAGATTTGAACAAATACCTAGGGCTGAAAACAAAGTTGTTGATGCAATGACTACGATCGTATCTCTCTTAAAAATACCGTAAAAGAGAAGGTGTTATGAGTTTATGGTAGAAAAAGTGTCCAATCCCGCTTATGACGATCCCGAATCTCAAACAAAATTCCAATCATTGATTCTAAAACTTCCATTTATGGAAAGATTTATGCTTACCTAAAAGACAATTCCCTCCCTCCTGATCTTTCCCGCAATCAAAAGCAAAACTTTATATGCCAAGCCACAAAACATGCCTTAATTATTGACATATTATACCATCCAGGTCTTGATGGAACTCTCTTATGATGTCTAGAACACAATGAGTCTAAGACAACCTTACGTGAGAGACATGCGGGTATTTTTGGAACTCACTCAAGCAATCTAACTCTAGTGAAGAAACTCCTCCATTTAGGGTAACTTGCCAAGTATGGAGGAGTCTTTCTAGTTTGTTAAGAAATTTCAAAAGTGGCAGGTCCATGGAAATCTTATCCATGCACCAGCACAAGAATTACAACCCTTCGCATCAACATGGCCCTTTTGTCAGTGGGGACTCAACTTGGTGGGTAAGATTCACCTGTCTTCATCAAATGGTCACAATTTTATCATTACAACCACAAAATACTTTATGAAATGGATTGAATTTGTTCCCTTAACAACCATTATAGGAAAATAGATATCATCCTTTATCCTGAATTACCTTATTTGTCGATATGGCATACCTCAGTCCATTATCACTAATAATGGTAGACCATTTAAGAATCAAGATGTCTAGGAACTCTATGAGAAGTTTCACATCCAACATCATTTCTCAACATTGTATTATCCACAAGGAAAAGGCCAAGTAGAGGCATCAAACAAAACTATATTGAAAATTTTAAAGAAAACAGTCAATGACGCTAGATGTGATTGGAACATTCAGTTGAATCCTTCTCTGTGGGCCTCCAAAAGTAATATTAGAACACCTACAGGAGCTACACCATTCTGTTTAGTATATGGATCAAAGGTTATCCTACCCATTGAGGTTGAAATACCATCACTTCAAGTGTCACTAAAGGGGTTGATTTCATATGAGGATTACCATGTGTCTAGATTTCAGGAGCTGGAACTATTGGATGAGCGTCAAAAATAGCCTATGGATCACCTGAAAGTGTATCAACAAAGGATTTCAAGAAGCTAAAATCATAGGTTGAAACCAAGGGTATTTCAGGTTGGTGACTTGGTATTAGAGGAAAACCCCTAAAGTTAGTAGGATCAAGAGAAAAAGGGGAAATTTGAACCCAATTGGTTAGGTCCTTTTATCATCATATCAATTTATGGATCAAGAGCATATCAATTGTCTACACCTGAAGGGGATTTACTAGATGAACCTATCAATAGTATTCATCTTAGAAAGTTTTATACTTAAATCACCCAATCCATGGAAAATTTTGCAAAAGCACAAAAAAAAAAACAAAAAAATCAAAAAATATAAAAAAATATAGAAAAGAGAAAAATACAAAAAAAAAGTGAAAAATGAAAGAAAAAAAAATGTCAAAAAAATTATAAAATTGGAAAAGTGCAATAAAAGAAAGTGGTGAAAACTTGGCAAACAGGCACTATTTGTGACAAGTCTAGTTGTTCCATCTATTTGAGCATGCCTTGGTTATTCATATTCGCCATCATTTTGCTTATTATCAAAGATCTCATATCCATATCATGGAAATGCAGTCGTGTCTCACCCTAGCTTGGGGGAAAAATCTTGAACTCACTAGGGGCAATAAACTTTGAGCTTAAACAAAATAGACAAAATATACTTAGTATGGCAAACATAGAAAATACAACGATCAAAGCAAATCTCAACATCGAACAATCAATCAACCAATCAATGGAGAATCAAAACATCCAAATCAAATGGTTTAAA
>VDFB02171280.1:0-81819 GCA_007258455.2 Sequoia sempervirens | reverse complement strand
TTTTCTACTTCTTTAGCCTTACCCAACATAATATTGTTTATCCTTGACTTGCTTTTGAACTCCCTTTTTTATTCTTTTAGGATTCCTTTCATTTCTTCAATAAACATTATCAATGTTAGATTTGCAAGAACTCATTCTCTCAACTATTCTTCTTTATTTCTAGCATTAAATCTTCTCATCTAAAAAATGTTATAAAATTCCTTAGGAAATTGTGCCATTATCTCAACAAGAGTCGTATTGAAATTGCTCAAATATCGTATTGTAGCTTCCTTAAGGACTCTTTGACCAATAGTGTCAAAGGTACCATAAACTTCACATAGAGGGTTAAGATTTTCATCCTTAATTACACCTCTTTCAACTTCCTCTACTGTCATTACTAGATTTGTCAGGCTTCATCTTCTTCTTAGCTTTCTCCTCATCACCGGAGGGCTTGACTGTTATTGTAGCTTTTATTTCTCTGACTTTTTCATCAGATTATGTCTCTTCATATTTTGAAATATCTTCATACACTCTTGTGCTCTTGTCCTTCTTCCTTTTATAGGAAGCCTTAACTTGAGCTTTTGTAGGGTAAAACTTCTTTGCATGACCAGATAGGGGTACTGAGCTCCTTGTTGATCTAGTACGAGTAGAGGATAATGCAAGACTAGTAGATTCATTTTTAGTTGGCTCTTTTCCCTTTTCACTTTGAGCTTGCTCTCTTTTTCTTCTTGCTTCTCTTATAGTTTTTGCAAGTATGCCCTGGATGCTTTTTGCAAAGACTTCCACTTCTTTTCTTACTTTCTGGACAATCATTGATCTCTTCAATTGCTCATGGACTTGCATTTTTTTCTCTGCATATGTGTCAAACCTTTCTTCTGATGAATCCAAAGGCTTACTCAATAGATGTTAAGCATATATCTCCAAGATTATCTCCTCAACTTCATATCCCATAGGCATAATCCAAACGGTTCTGGGTTTTTCTGCTTCCATCAAGCATTGATCAATATCCACCATAAAACAAATTGTATCCTTATACTTTTCCACAGTAGAAGTGGGAATTCTTTCCCTGGCTTGCACTACATTCTGAAAGTTCTTGAAATATCCCCAAATTGTAGTTTTCCTAGTTTGCATATCACCAAGGCTAAATAACATGTCTCTAATTTGAATAGCAATAGGCTTGTCGCTTTGCCAATGCACTTTCCCAACTCCCGAAACTTCATCCATGAAATAAAAGAACAGACACAACAAAAAATTACCATATTTAAAAGAATTTTTCATGTCTTTCTTTATCTTACCAAGATTTTCCATCAGCCGACTTCGAAGCAATTCACACAAATCATACTCTGCATTCTCCTTTACCATTCGATAGGCTACATATATGGTTGTACCAGATACAAAATTTTCTTTGTTGGAGTGATATATCTTGTATCCAATAAACATCGAGGAAAATTTCACACCCACATCAATGATGTCATCAATTTTCATTTCTCTTTTATCATATATAGAACCAGTTGCATCAATGATGGTTTGATTCTTCACAGACTTCAAAATCAACAATCCACCAGAGGAATTAAGACATGTAACAACACTTATAGCCTCTTTTGTAATCTTGAAGGGTTGATTTAACCACATGAATTATGCATGAACTTGACTCAAGATGTACTGGACCCATTCGCTTTCATCAAATACGGGGAATTTCACAATCTGCATGAATTTATTCTCTTCTAGGGTTTTGAATTTGGGCTTGACAGACAAATATTCCCCAAAAATGTGATTGGAATACAAATTTAGCAACTGTGAGCTTCCTAACTCTTCAATATTAGCATGAATGTATGCCCTAATATCTTCAATGTGCAAAACACCATACGAAATAGATGAAAAATTCTCCTAAGGGTTCAGTCTCAACAAACTTGAAAGGATGTCACTTAAACTTTGGACGGGGTCTATCTTTGACTTCAACTACCAATGGAGTTTCCATTTCACAAACTCACAGGTTTTCAAGTTTTCCCAAAAAATACCTTTTTGTTAGATTAGGGTTTGAACTTTGAATCGTCTTCACACTTGAATGCTCACCAAATTTTGCCAAAGTTCACTTCAGAGCCCTTCAAACTTCTTCTTCTCAAAATGAAAAGTGACAAATGAAGGATAGAAATGACCTTTTATCATTCGCACACCTAGCCTTTTGTCACAATAAATGCTTTTTCTCTATCTCATCCAGATACCCTATTTGCATATATTGTAAAAGATAACTCTTCTGCGGACCTTCAATTCAACATAGATACTTTCTCCAATTGTTCAACAACATCAGTAGATCATTAATGCAAATACTGAACTCATCCACATTCTGGTGTCGATCACCTGTAGGGGGTTTTGAAAGATTTTCTTAACAGAACTTCCCCCTAGGCCAAAGGCCTTAACCTAATTCCCAGAAGAATTACCAGAAGTTGATTCTTGTGCTAGCTCATTTCCTGTAATAGAGGGACTCTTTTTCACCCATGTTTTCTTCATTTGCTTCCTGATCTAATCTATAGTAACTTTCCCTTTTCCTTTTTCATCCTTCTACATGTTTCTTCTCTAATTTACCAGACCTCTTCTACATAATCTAGCAATATGACCAGTTTTATTGCAATTGTAGCACACCACATTTCTTTGTCCAAACTAGTTGTTCCACTGACTTTCTCTTGATCTGCACTGGTTAGCAATATGGCCAAATCTATTGCATGTATAATATCTAACATTCCTATAAGAGTTGTTCATCACATTTCTACATTCATTTGACTTATGACCATACTTGTTACAATTAAAGCATTGACCGAAGAATGATGGACCATCTGAATTCATTCTACTTCTACATTGAGCTGTCATATGACCAAATTTATTGCAAACATAACATATACCATTAAACCTTTGAGCATTAGGTTGTCCTACCAGATACCTTCTAGTGTCATTCATCTGATTTCCTTGTCTGAATCCCCTTTGTCCAAATTTCCTTTGTCTAGATCCAAAACTTTCTCCTTCTTCATATCCAAGCCCTCGCTTGTCACCATCAGTCCTCTAACTTTTAATCAGTTTATCAAGCTTGGCTGACCTAATATTGAACTTCTCCTTGAATTCATTTGTTGTATCAAGTTCATCTCTGAGATCAACAATGTGCTTTTCAAGTTCTTCCTCATTGTGTTTGGTTTGTTCTAACTCTAGTTCCAACTGAATGAATCCATCTGTAATTTGACTGCATTCTTCAGATTTCTCTTTCAAGGATTGGGTAAGATTTTCTTCATTCTTCTTCTTTTCTTCAATTTCCTTAGTCATCCTCATCATGATAGATTCCATCTCATGCTTCTGAATTGTATTATCCCTGGCAAGCTTTTCACATTCTTCTATATTTTCCTTTAGGGTTTGACTCAATTGCTCATCTATAATGCATTTATTGTCTCCCTGCTTGATCTGGTCACAAAGTTCTCTTCTCTTTTCCCTAGATTTTTTGATTTTATCTTTCAATGACTCAATGAATCTCTCAGCATTCATGAGATTTGCTTGTAATTCCCAGACTTCAGCTTTTGCTTGATTAAGATCATCTAGGGCCACCATAAGTTGTTGAAGACTGCTTGAATCCATTGAAACACTTTCCAAGACCTTCCCCAATATTTTAAACTTCTTCCAAGGAATTGAGCTCTAATACCAATTGTTGGAATCAACCAACACTGAGAGGGGGGGTGAATTAGTGTTGTGAAATTTTTAGCTTTATTAATCTGATCATTAAAGTGTTGATAACATTTAACCAAGATAAAGATGCATGCACATAAGACAAATAACCACAACACCATAACACATATTTTTTTACGTGGAAACCCTATTAGGGGAAAAACCACGGTGGAGGTTAATCCACAATATTGTTCTGAGTATACTCAAAAGAAAAGATTACAAAATGGGAATGCACTTGCATTTAGGCACACTACCTAGAGCTCACTGCTCAAAAATAGAAAAGCTCACTGCCTTACAAAAGTTTGGAATACTTCCAAGGATTTGTACTAATAGAGTAGCATCTACAAATGCCTGATTACAGTTCTGGTTAGGCTCAACAATCGAATTCAGGACCTTCTAACTAATTTCGCACTTCGCTTTGCTCTACCTTAATTTGCTTTACAAAAATCCTTAATGCACAAGTGAAACTATGCATAATCGCTCTACTGACCTTCTAACATTCACAACATACATCAACTCACATCAAACACACACACCAAAATGATATAATCGATCACTTATATATATCTACTACCAATAATTCAATCACTTCAAGTCAGCCTCAACAAAATAAGAAATATTCATAAACTGTTAGCTCAAATCATTCATAATAATCAATGAACATCCACAAGAGTCGGCCACAACATAGTGAGGAGCCAAAAAAAATGTACAAACACAAAAATACTTAAACAATAACTCCTCAAATACCCGTGATGCACTATATTCACCAAGTCGGCCTTCATACACTGATAAACAGGAAATTTGTTCACCGGACCTTCTAACTTCCACCCAAATTGATACAAGGCACCAAGATATACAAATAACATAGATTAAGCATTGAACAATACTCCCTGAGATCCACAACACAAAATATTAACATAAAATATGCATATGAATTGAAGAACACAAAACTATCGGATGCTCTATACTACCCAAACAAATAACCACTGATCTTCCATCTGTCTACCGGTATGAGTAAATGATGACAAGGGTTGCCATCAATAACAACACCTAGAAATATGTGCAGTGTCTCTTGCTAACAGGGCATTGGTATCAAATTTTAGTGAATGAGATATTGTTAAAACTCTAGTTCTGAGCACTTTTCAATTGTGTAAGTGGGTTTCTCAGGCTTTGTTGTTGGTATGATTTATGATCTATTTAAGTTAGATGTTCATTTTCAACTCTTGAGCTCATAAATTTTAAACAGTTCCTCCTTTTTTTTTCTTTTAGCAATATTCGAAAAGTCTTTCAAATATTTTCCTAGCTATCTATGTACTTTTTCTATTTTTTTTCCAAATACATTTTATTCAATTCTTCATGTTTTCATATTTTAGTTTATAACTTGGATGTTTTGGCACCTGGAAACCTTTTGTTTGTGTGGGATGACTCTTTTTTGAGATTTTTTACATGTATTTATAGTATTGTTTCCTTTATAGGAATTATAGGCATCCTTTTGAATACATGTTTCAATTTGTATACACACTAAGATAAAGTGCCATCATGATGTATATTTTTTGGTGATTTTACATATGGGTGATCCCACAATATTGGTTTACAATTTTTGGCCAAATTGGACAGTGAACTAATTTTTTCTAACTAAATCTTCACTTTCAGACACCTATAGCGGCTAAACCGTGAGGAATTTGAAGACAATGCAAACTAGTGATTTGTGACATTTTGTCTATAGATTCTAAATATATTTTTTTCAAAATTTTTGGAACTAGATCGCACATCTTTTTCCATCTCATTCGAAAACTATTTTTTTCAGTAAACAACATTTTTAAGGAGTGACGCTCACCGTATAACACAACTTTTTTTTCATTCAGGATAAATTTTTTTTTTTTCAAATTTAGATTTGTAACTATGATATCTCAGTTTCCAATTGTTTCATAGGTTTTATTGAATATTTTTTCCTTAATCAAGTTTCAAGTCAAACCAATTACAATTCAGACATAAGAGTATGACACATAACTTTTTTTGTATGTATCAAAATTCATTTTTTTTGTTGGATCAAGGACTTCAATATCTAGTGCACTCATATTTCTCAATTTTTTTTATAATCTTCTATTTTTCCACATGTGTAGAACAAGAGCTTGATTTTCAGTGGAAAACCTACATTCACAAGAAATAAAAAATAAATATAATCAAATTAAATTTATTTAAAATTATACTTTTTGGAAGCTTATAATAAGGAATACATACTTACAAAAAATAAATTAAAATGAATTCATTTGATCCCCAAAAGGTAAATTGAAAGTGGTTTTTATCAGCATTTTGATAGGTGTAAAGGAGACTCCGTTCTAGGTATGGTTTAAAACTAGTGGGGTTCTATCCAAGGGGGATTGGTCTAATGTGCCTTGGTCAAACCTTTTTCAATTGGAATCCTTTAAATGAAACTTTTCAAGGCTTAAATCATTATATTTTATGAAAATATGTGATTTCAGCAAAAATCAGGATCTCCCAGAAAGTGTAAACCACTATTGTGGCAACACTCATATTCTGTTATGTCATATTTTACATTCGTGCTGCTTTATAAGGTGTCATTCAAGGTTTTATTTGTGTTTTCATTATTGTTTGAAATCACAACCTTGTATACCTTCATCCATGTGTGCATTGGTTTGCACACCCTTTTTCAATAATAGGTACTACCTTGAGCACTTTTAGATATTAGTTTTTCTTTTTCATGCACTAAATTGTGACACTACCCTACTATCAGTAAATATTTTAACAAAATCACTCACTCTAGTGCCTCCCTTGCCCCCTCTACCTCAAAATCTACTATTGTTTAATAGATCAAAAACCATATTATCCTCCAAACACCCCCAACATCATTGTCCTCTCCCTTGTCAGTAGATGAATAGACTGGAAGTGTTACTATGTCATCTCTCCACTAAGGTTGTTAGCATTTCCCTATAAACTCATAGCAAAGGCATATGAACTACAACGTATAGCCCCACTACCTCCAAAAATGTTTGTCCCACCTCTCCCAATCTCACCCTTAGTACCATCACCACTAGTCTCTATTCATGTGACTGCAAGGGTGGTAGTCACTCCTACATTCATCTAGCATCCAGTCATAAATTCTTTCGTAATCCAAATACTAGCCTACTTTGTTTGCACAATGTAAGCACTAAATTGCATGAGCTCTATTATCTCTACTCTAGCACTAAATCATGTGAGCATCATTATCCCTATGCAAGCACCACTATTTCCATGCAAGCACCAATCCACGTAAATGAACTCCAATTTATGAAAGTGAACTTTATTTTTCTCAAGAAAACTTTCTTTCACATAGGCACTACTTTTAATGTAAGCCCTTACTTAACCCACGTAGGTGTCTCTTTCTCAACACAAGCACTAATTGTTACTTCTAAAGTTCTCATTTATGCTCTCCCATGAATCAATGCTTATTTTTCACCAAATTTTTACCTATATTTATTACACCTAGACACCACTAAGGGTTCAATTTTTCATACATATTGGTGTTTCAACATCCTCTAGTCACCCATATTGTCTCACTAACTCTACCAAGTGGATGTGATTTCGGATATTCACCATCTTCTCCAAGGCCCTTCACACAAATTTGTGCTTTGATCTCCAAAGGCCCACAATGTAAATGAACTATTCACCCACTAGACCTATTTATAGGCCTACCAAGCCTCCGCAAACCATAATTATTCACCATTTTAACTCTTTATTTCATCATTTATCCATCTCTTATCCATTTTCCTCTTATTTATTTCATCTCATCATTTTTCCTCCTTTATCCAATTTCACCCCCATTTTATCATTTGAAGAGCTCCCCTAATTACCTTTTATTTGCATGACCTCTTGAGGGGAACTGTCCGATCATCTTTTCCTCCAAGTGATTGGGGCATATTTTGTATTCTTCTTTGATATTACATCACCTCTTGTTGTGATGTCATATCAAAGAGGATCAAAATATTGACACCCAAAATTCACCTTTAACCCCCAATCTATCATTTTCCAAGTAATTAATTAATTAATAATTTATTTATTTAATTCATCACTATCATGTATTCTTGTAATTAATTAGATTATTTATTTATTTAATTCATCACTATCATATATTCTCGTAATTAATTAAATAATTTATTATTTAATCTTTCTCGTAATTAATTCTTATATTTTTCCTAAGGTTAATTAGATTGATAGTCAAGAACTAATCATTTAATTCTTCTAACTTTATTAATTAATTAATCCCAATTAATTAACTAATCAAAACTAATTAAGCCCCATGAAATTTTCTTCTAATTTATAATTTTATCTCACCTCAATCCCCCATCTTTTAATCTTGGCCATTCAAAATCCTCATATGGATCCAAATCTAAATTTTCTATCATTTGACAAGTGTCCTTACCTCCCTTATGCTCCCACATGTGTGAGCATACAAACTTGTGATCCTAAACTTTATCAAGATTCCAACTCATCTTTATCCTATTATCCCTAAACCCACCATCTTTCTCACAAATGCATGAGCAAGCTCTTGACACATACATAGCCCGCATGCCTCTTACACATGTATTGCTCACACTTGTATGAGCATGCCTACCTTACACCTCATCAATATCCTACTTGCCTCTTCAATATCCTACTTGCCTCTTGTGACACTTGTCATAATGCTAATCCTTCCACCCACCTTCAAATCTCATCCTTCCATTAAATTTTTCCTTAGCCTTTCATTTTTCCCATGAAAAATCTATGAATTTAGACATATCTTCTTAATTTATCATCACTTAATATCCATACCAAACTTGTGCTTCCATTTATCCAATTTTGAGCTATTTTTATTGCAGTATAATCAAGAGCAATCCACATTCATACAATCACACTTATCACATAATCTGAGCACATGAAGTGAAGCTTTTAGGTTCACATCAATTTTCACTCAATCAGAAAAATAAGGTAAACAAGGTAAAATAATTGCTTATTGTTTAGTATTTTTTGTTTATTCATCTTTTTATTTTCCTTATCTTTAATAAGAATAGAAACGGAAAAAAAGAAGTGAAGTTTGGGTTAGAGTTGAGTTATGTGTTTGAGAGTGTGAAAATAGGAAAATATATGAAATTTATAAAAGCTAGGTTCACATGTGCAAGCACTTAATGCTCTTACGTTTTATTAGGAATCTAAGTTTAAGGAGGTACTCATTTCCACAAAATTTATAAAAGCTAGGTTCACATGTGCAAGCACTTGTAGAAATGTGAGAAAAGAAAGGTTTTATGAAAATGCTATAAGTTAGGAAAATTCTTTGAGATGGGATATTTTATGAAATCGCTTGTGTATTAAGGTTATTTGTATGGATGCGAAAAGAATAAGATTATGTGAAAATTCTTTTCTTATTATAAGAATTTTATATTGATGTAAAAGTTCAATTCAAATTTCTTTTATTTATCATAGTAAGTATAGTAACATAACAATATAATGATCATTATAGCATTATTGAAACATCACAAACTTGTGATTATAATTATTTAAAATTCACAAAGTGAAACATAAGATTGAATGACATCTAAGGTCAACACTAAGGTTACCCACTGGAAAAATATGAAATTTTAAAATATGACCAAAAGCGGGACAATAAATTGGGACAAAGTATATAGTTATAGTTAATTCATTAACATTATGTTATCATGATGTCTCATTAGGTAAGAAGATTTTAAACCATACTCTAATAATAATATGAAACACCCTAACCAAGATCATAAAATTAAACTATTTTTTTCTTTTCATTTAAAAATTTACCTCAAGCATTAAATTCACACAACCCTTCATTTACTATTCAAAACTCTTTGACTAAATCTCCTACTTGTTGCACAACCTCATAGTTGATGCAAAATCTCTCATATCTTTTGCACATGATCTCTTAGTTGTTGGGTGACCTTGTAGTTGTTGTATAAGCTCTTATACTTAATGCACAATCCTTATTAGTTGTTGCACAACCTCATTTTTGTTGTGCAAAACCTCTTGGTTGTTGTTCAATCTCTCATATTTTATGCACAATTCTTCTTAAGTGTTGCATAAACTTGGTTTCAATGTCCAATCCCTCCTAGTTGTTGTGCGATTCCTCACAGTTGTTACGCAAGGATTCTTATTAGTTGTACATCTTACTTATTTTCTAAGCTCATAGTTATTGTGCAATCCCTCGTAGATGTTGTACAATCCCTTGTATTTGATGTGTAATACCTCTTACTTATCTTTCAAACTTGTAGTTAGTGTGCAATCCCTCCTAGTTATTGTGTAAGATCTCATAATTTATGTGCAATACCTCATAGTTATTATGCAACCTCATAGATATTATGCAATCCCTCCTAAGTATTGCAAAATCCCACACAATTTTTGTGTAATACCTTTCAATTCTTGTGTAAGCTTCATTAGTTGTTATGTAAGCCCTTATACTTAATGCACAAACCTCTTACTTATTGCACAACCTCATAGCTATTTAAAATATCTCATATTTATTTCAAATCCCTCATAGTTATGGTGAAATCCATCATAGTTATTGTGAAAGCCCTCTTCATTATTGAACAAGGCCTCAATGTTATTTCTCAAACTCACAATTCTTGTGTATATCATCCTAGTTTTTGTGAAACACCTACTTATTGTTTTTTAAGCCCTCATAACTATTTTCCAAGAACTCTTAATTCTTGTGTAATCTCTCTTAGTTGATGCATAAGACCTCTTAATTACTATTTAGTCTCATAGTTGTACAAGACCTTGTAGTTGTTTCATAATTTATCTTAGTTGATGCACTAGACTGCTTAGTTATTTCAAAAAATTACAGTTATTATGCAAGACCTCTTAGTTATTTCCCCATCCCTCTTAGTTGTTCATCAATCCCATATAGTTGATACACAAGACCTCTTACTTATTCTACAACTTCAAATTTTTTGGGTAGTCCATCATGGTTATTGTGTAAGTTTATTATGAAATGTGTGTAAAAATTGTATCTTAATATTAAGAACATAAAAATATAATTTTTAGATTATTTAATAAAAAACTTAATTGCTAGGCTATAAAGGTCATTTTTTTTGTAAAAATGTCAAAATGGGTTGTAACTAGTAAACTAGTTATGTGGATGTTGCTCTCTTTGACCTCTATAATTTAAAAAATAGGCTCAATTAGCTTCTTGGATAAAAATTGGTGGCCTCTAAAATTTGAGCCTCCTACATTAGAAATATAAGAGCATTTATGATACACAGGGGAGTTGTAAGAGGGGGTTTCACTTGTTAACCAACTTATGGTGTATCTAATGATACATCATAATACATTTTTGAGTGGAGATAAGCAATCCAAAATGAACCACTCAAGTTGGTGAGTGGATTATGATGATTGTATGGTAGATGGAAGGAATATATTCTTTTTTGCTTGAGGAATCATCTTGGGATTTAAGAATTATATTTTTAACTAGGGATTTGGTTACCACATTTTGGGTAGTTTTATTTCATGGTTTCATGATTATCATTTGATGGATGCATGCATTTCTTCTCTTTATTGGGTGCTTGAGATAGAATTTTCATGTGAGTTTTTTCAATACTATTTTGCTACCAATATTGCCCCAAATCTCTTGTTGGTGATATTGTGATGCCCATAAATTTAAACATAAGATAACCCACTTAAAATTTTTGTTTTGACAAATTAAACATATCCTTTATAAAATTTCAACTTGCAATTTTTTCAATGACTTACCAAGAGATGACAAGTACACTTATGAGTTGCTTCTCTCATGACTTAATACAAAAATGGTATAAACTAAGGACTCCTAATGACCATGAGAAAAGGCTTGCGTGCTAACTCAAAAGTATATAATAAGAAAAATGGAAACCCCAAGATTACTATTAAGTTTGAATGACACAACACAACACAATAATCAAATCAATATCACTTGAGAGTAACACCATAATTGGTGATAATTTCATAATAAATTATACTCTATTGTATTAGATAGGTAATTCCACTAATATGGAATACAATATCATACTCTCTTTTAATCAAATGTGCAATACAATTTATTCACATTGTGTGTCAATGAAGGATTGTTAATTCATCCATGATATGATAGCTTCATAAAGGTAATATATTTTGACACTTTACATTCTTACTTTTACCAAAAATTATCCCTTCCTTTGGATAAGTTTATTCTAGATGAAGTGCTACATCGAGACCCCACCCTCTATGTTCTTGTTGAGTCTACGTTTTTTTATTCAATCCTTGTCCAATATTCCATGTTCCTTAATATTGGGTGTTATACCTAAGTTAGGAGAGATGGTCATTCGCTTGATAGATTTAGGATAAGGTTAACTAGAAATTTTTACCTATTTAAGGGGTGACATGGTTTCTCTATGCTAGTTAGATGTGTTACTTTGTTTGATTATGCACATATGTGTTGCACGAGATGTTCAACAATGATGAGTTAGGGATTATCTAATTGTTAGTTACATGGTAATATATTTACAATAGATGTATTGAGTTAAAGGGGTCATTGGTGATTGGTAGTTGGCTTATTATGGATGATATACTATTTAGTACATGAGTTACCCTTCGGTGTGATCTTTTGGGTGGATATGGATATATTCTAGATGATTATGAGACTTAATATTTTATCGATGCATATTCATTCACTAAGGATGGTATTTGACATGATATTATATTTTATGGTTGATGATTACACTAATGCATATTTTGGAAGGTATTGATATAAAATTGTGGATGTTTTGTTTATATTCTTCATGTAATAATTCATGTTATGGTCATTGTGATTGATTTATTGTATCTGTTACTTTATGGTTGATCAGTTGATTTATAATTTTGTGATTATGATGGTTTATGTTGGTACATGTATATTATACTATACTGACACCTTTTAGTTGAGTGTACAAGAATTTAATACCCATGGAATTGAGGAGATTCACTTAGCCACTTTGTGTGGTTGTACAAAATGGGGCCTTGGATCCGATATACACCCGGGAGTTGAAGCCAGCTACCTATGAGTTGCGAGATCAATTACGGAGTGCGGAGAGATAGTTGATATGAAACCTTGGATTACATCATGTGAAATTTATGCCCACTATTCAGGCAAACTGAGGGATGGGTATGTGTAGAATCATCATGGAAAAAATAGGTCCTTAAGTGGCAAAAAATTTAGAAAAATTAGAGTTAGGCAACTTGACGTAAAAATTTGAATAAGTTATCTATATTATTTCAAAAATATGTAAGAATAGAATCTATAGAAAATTGAATGTAGTTTCTAAACTACTAGGTTTGTTTTAAAAAAAAATCTATTTGGTGAAATTTGAAATTTCAATGTAGTGGTACTTAAATTTCAGGGAAAAATAAGAAGTAGGCTCCACCACCCTACAATAAAATGATAAAATATATATATAATTTTAGATATAAGTAGAGGACCATGCCCCGATGTGATGAATATTTTTGTAATTTTTTCCATAAATAATTAATTAGTAATTTTATTATTAAATTTAAAAAAAAAAAAAAAAAAATGTATGTCTAACCACCTTAACTTGGTCAAACTTCATGAAAAATTTTTCTTTTTAATCCTATAGTATGAGCATAGAATGTGGCATGTTTTGGATTCAAAAATGTACTTTGAAAGCTATAGATGTTTATCAACCATCCTATCAATCGACTTTAGTTGTAATTTGAATAGAAAATGAATAATAATTACTTATTAAATTCAAAGTAAAGCATAATTTATATTGGTGGAAAGCTGAGAATATCCTTTAAAAACCCTTTTCGTTTCATCAATTTTGGGTAAAAAAATAGTCATCAACCACATACCCATCATATTGCCACTTTTTGGCCCATCATGATCCTGCACATACCCGAATGCTCACTACACTTTGTGAGCGGTGGCATTCAAAGATATCGTCTTTCCATTTTCCTATAGGAGAGGTGACTATTATCTTAGAGGATGTCTATAGGATTCTTCGATTGTCGATTAGGGGCGAGAGAGTCCTCTATGATATCTAGAGGGGTTATAGTGAGCTGGCCCATTTTTATGTGTATGATGATATTAGACAGTTGGGTATAAAGCATTATGAGATTAGATGACATGTCCTTGTTGACAGATATGAGCAGATCGATTGTGTGTTGTGCACTTTGATTGTTGGGATTGTTTTACCTGACCATTGAGGGCATGGGTTTCTTATTGGGTGGGGTGATATGTTGGTAGGGATGTTAGAGAGATAGGTTGTTTATGCATGGGGCCTCTATTTACTTGCGATATTATATTTTCACTTACACGATATAGCATATAGGGAGGCACAGTCTATGAGTTTTGGTACTACTCTTTTGATGATCTAGGCATGGGAGCACATTGTTGTTTTCCACCCACCAATTGTATTTGAGTTAGATGATAGATCTCCTTATGTATTTTTCAATATGTCAAGACCATCAGTCAGACTCATATGGGAGACACAGGGTACTAGAGGCATGCTATTGACACCCTCGTGTAGTTTATATGGAGGCCTTACATGGATTGTGTGTAGTGGTGAGATGAGCATCAACTCCTGCCTTTTTGTCGACAGACACAATATCTGATTAGGAGGATCGTGTCGAGAGTTCACATTATTGAGAGACACCTACTAGATAGATTCCTCAGACAGTTTGGTGAGGTACAGGATGTGTCGTAGGGCCGAGCTAAGTTTTCCAGATCTTCTAGAGAGGTTCCTTTATGGGGGCCACAGATTCCTATAGCGACAACGGAGGCAGACATAGATGCACTATAGCTTGTGCAATGGGGTTCGAGGGGTGGAGTTGTAGATTTAAAGATGACATATGCATATGATGCCTAGTGGGCGCATCGTAGGCTTGTGCCTTTGACAAATCTTGATCATCCAACACTTGTAGAGAGGCAAGGGATAGGACCACGAGGCCGTTGTGGTGGTAGAGGAGGTGGTAGAGGTGGTAGAGGTGATGGAGGTGATTATGGGAGAGGAGGAGGTGGGAGGGTGGTCAACAGGGTTAGCGAGGCGGTAGAGGCCGAGGCCCAGATTTGTCACTTGTCTGCGAGGAGGAAGGGGAGGGAGAGGATGTACCTATGTTGTAGGTGGGTGGAGGAGAGGAGCATGTTGTAGAGGAGGCAGTTGGTGAGGAGCATGCTACAGAGGAGGTTGTCGATGATGAGAATGCTAAGGAGGAGGCAGAGATGGATGCCCTTGGTCTACTAGCAGGATATGAGGACATAGATGATGATTTTATAGAGGAGGAGATGGGAGATCAGAAGAGGGAGCTCCAAGAAAAGATTGTTGAGGAGTGGGATGTTGATGAGGGAGAGAGGCCACGACGGGAGGAGGGTCATATTGATCATTGATTAGTTGATTTGCAAGTGCAAGTAGAGGCCTTGGAGGAGCAAGTCAGAGCTATGACAGTGGAGAGGGATGTGATGCAGAAGGAGAGGGATAGTTCCTACTTGGAGAGAGATCAGGTAGTGGCATGGAGGCAGTAGACAGAGCAGATATTTTAGGAGTTTACCACTCTTTGCACTGGACCGGCTGTAGCTTTCGCTCATGAGTTAGAGCTGGAGACAAAGAGAGATATTATAGAGATTTGTATGAGTAGGAGGTACCTCCTGAGAGATGGGATCTTAGTTATTCGCAGGTGCATAGTAGAATTTCACGTAGTAGGTCACACAACAGATCACATAGTAGAGCCCACAACACTGAGGGTGTCGTAGGACCCCATAGGATAGGATTGTATGATAGGCCCCCTTCTGTACAGTGGTCATCAACACCTTCCCATCAGTCACCTCCTCACTCTCTACATGGTAGCAATGGTATTTCAGCCTAGAGACATGTTTTATTTATTTGTAGACATTGTATTTTGATTATAGAGCCTGCGAGCTCCATTTTGAGAGTTACATTCTGACATTGTACTATGACACTTTTTGAGTGATATATATATATATAAATTTTGGCGGCGATTTATATGATATGTAGTTTTCTATATGATTATGCAGTCTTCTATTTGATATGCAGTCTTCTATTTATGCATGTGTTATGGATTCCAGTATTTACTTTATGATGTTAATGCAGCCTATGATGTTATGTTGATTATATATGATGATATATGCATTTTCTTTTTTTGGTATCTATGGATGTCATGTATGCATTTATGATTATGAGATGTGATGTGATATATGTATTTATAATTCCATGTAAATGTAATTTGTTGTGGGAATATGCTATATAGTTTATAATGGTGGATGCATATTATGTTATGGATTCCTAGATGCAATGGATTCCTATACTTTTTTTTGTTTTCAAATGCAACATATATGTATTATTTAATATATATATGTATGGCAATGTATAAATGATGTTCTTAACATGAATGCATATGTAGGATGCATTTTTTTTTGTGTCACAAGACTCCATCATAATGCAAGAAAGATGATTAGTGTGACAAAGATGAATAGTAACATAAAAGGCAATGGATGTTAGTATTAGAAATCTCCAATGTTTTTCCGAAACATAATAGGCCTTTTATTAAATCATCATTGGGCATTAAATGATACAAATTGACAAAAAACACAATGATATGAGATAGACCAAGATGTGCAAGGTCATCCACTTGCTAAAATAGATAGTCGCAGACAAGGAATGTCCTAACTCATACTAAGGGTAATGTTGTTCCAGTCTTTTTATCAAGACAAACCACAGATAAAAAATAAAATATGAGTCACGAGACATCCTTGCTCCTCTAAATCCTTCATGGGAAATCCTCAAGGAAGCTAGTAACCTAACTCAAAGACAAAGCCTAAAGACAGTAGACAAACAACAGTCAAAGAAAAAGAGTCCCAATACACCGTTTCTTCTCTAAATCCTTCATGGGACATCCTTGAGAAGGCTAGTAACCAGACTCAAAGACAAAGCCAAATGAAAATATAAGACAAAACGAGTCATAATGTCACTAGTCAATAAAAATATTTTCCAAAATTTGATTTTTTTGTTTTTTAATTGTCTAGGAGATTTGATAAGATGATTGTTTGATAAAGCTTAATTTCAAGAATGACAAATATTGTATAAGACATTGAGTCTAATTTCGACTATGTGACTATCTGTATAAGGCATTGATAGAGCCTACTTTCTGAAAGACACATACCGTATAAGACGTTGAGTCTAGTTTTGATCATGTGACCACCTGTATAAGGCAATGATGATTGTTTGACTAAATGATCATGTCTATTTTTAGGAAGGACACATCCTGTATAAGACATAGGTTGATTGTTTTTGTTATATTGCTTTGGAAATTTGTTTGATTTTGACTTGACGACCTTGTTGACTTGTTTATCTTGTTGATGCATGACTTTTCTTGATGTTATGACAATGTATGACATGACGAACCCTAAATTACTAACCTAGTGCGGCCTCAGGGGCTCATCGATTGATGGCCTTCCCTATGTTATACATGCAGAGACCTCGTAGTTCGACCAGAATTTAACTAACAAGACTGATTGAAAAATATTTGATTGATTTGAAGATATTTAATGTGTGTGATAGTGAATGTGATGAACCCTAATGGACTTAATGCAGCCTCGGGGCCTCATCGATTGATGGCCTTCCCTACATTATACACGCAGAGACCTTGTAGTTTGACATGTCCAATGACTTTGTCTTAAAGACAAATGGATTCAGTCATGATTTTATACAGACAAACCTAAAAGGACTGACCTAATTCCTTGGGGGCACATCGGCAGATGGCCTTGCCTACATCCAGTCACAGAGGCAACATAGTTCAACAAAGACAAAGACTAATTGATGCGACTAATTCTGACTCTATTTTTGGATTTTTTTTGTCTTTTTGAAGTTTTTTTATGCTTTTTGGATTTTTTCAAGACATTTTGTGATCTTTTTGAATTTTTTTTATTTTTTTTGGTTTTATGCCCTCTGAATAGCCATTGTAAGAACCAAATGATGAAATTCAAGTGCCTAGCTCCAGTTAGGTATAAGACCAATTTATTATGAATCTAATTGAATAGGGATACGAAGTGTTCTTGATGTCAATCATTCCAAGTTTTGGAAAGGACAACCATATATTATGAATGGTATGTACAGGTGGTGGATAGGAAAGACAGGTGATATGACCATAAATTCAAATTGGAATGATGGTAGAAAAAGAAGCAGAGTTGACTACACATGGTGCTTGTTTGCCAAGTTTTCACCATGGTACTTATCCAAAGTGCCACCGAAGTGGTTTTCAGTATTGGACGACTTATTTCTCTTTACTTTTTTCTTGATTTTTTGATTATTTTGATGTTACCAAGATGCTTGTTTGCCAGGTTTTCACCTAGGTAAATATTTTTTGATTATTTGATTTTTTCTATATTTTGATTCATAATTAAGACAAGGCTATCAGAAGCTATGCTAAAACTTCTTCAAATGAAGGTTGTTGATTGGTGTTGATAGTGGTTCTCCTTTAGGAGTAGAGAGTTGGTACACTCTTGATCCAAAGGATTTTGTGATAATGTAGGGTCCTAACCAGTTTGGTTCAAACTTTCATGGCTCTTTATGCTTGATTCTTTGGATTTTCCATTAAAACTAGGTCACCAGTGTCAAAATTTTGATTCAATACTTTCCTATTGTACCTATGATGAGGACAATTTTGATATGCTTGAAGATGATCTAGTGCCTTTTGTCTTCGTTCATCTAGGAACTCTAGCTCATATAGTCTTGACACATGGTATTCTTCATCGTCAATATGCCCTTTCAAAGATACCCTTAGGGAAGGAATCTCAACCTCAATAGGAAAGATGGCTTCAAAACTGAATACCAAGGAATATGGAGTGGCACTGGTAGGAGTGTGGATGCTTGTGCGGTAAGCCCATAAGGCAGGGTTAAGTTGTAAATTCCAATCATGACTAGCATCATTGACAGTATTTTTAAGGATTCTGAGGATTGTTTTGTTAGACGCCTCAGCTTGGTCATTACCCTATGGGTAATATGAAGTAGAAAAGTGGTGTTGGATATGGAATTCTTGGCAGAGGTGATGAACTTCTTGATTTTTAAATGGGCGGCCATTATCTATGATTATGGATTGAGGAACACCATACTAAGAAATGATGTAGTTAAGGATGTACTTAGAAATTTGTATGCTAGTAATGTAGGTCATAGGAATGGATTCAATCCACTTGATAAAGTATTTAGTCACAGTAATGATGAATTTATGACTGTTGGAGGATGTAGGATGTATGTTACCTATGAGGTCGAGTCCCCATTGAGAAAAGGTCCATGGTGACGTTATTGGATGGAGCTCCTGTGCTAGTGCATGTATCAAGTCTCTGTGTATTTGACAGTGTCGACATTTCTTGACAAAGACATATGAGTCCTTTTCTATTGTAGACCAATAATATCCTAGTCTCATAATCTTCTTGGATAAGGTAGGACTACTAGAATGGGATCCACATATACCCTCATGTACCCCATGCAAAGTTGCTTGTGCTTCTTTAGTATCGAGACATCTCAATAGGGTATTGTCTAGGGAACTTCTATAAAGGGTATCTCCGATGATGGTATACTTAGCTGACTTATAGATAAATGTCCTACATTGGTTATTTAAGAGATCAAGGGGTAGGATTTTGGCATGGAGGTAGTCATATATTTCTTTGTACCATGGGTAATTGGGACCAACAAGTTCACACACCATCTCCAAATCTGGGATGTCAAAGGCAAGGACCAAAATTTGTTCTACCAAAAACTCGAATTTAGGCACATTGCTAGGTATGTCCAAGAGTGAAGCAATAGTTTCCATGGCATCTACTATCCTATTTTGAATATTAGGTATTTGATGAAAGACGATCTTGTCAAAATATTGTTTGAAACTATGTGTCATCCTCTTGTATGGGGAAAGCTTTTCATCTTTGGTTTCATGTAGTCATCATTAACTTGTCGGACTACCAAATGAGAATCACCATAAAATTTTAGGTGCTTAATCTTCCATTTGATTGTCATATGTAATCCTATTACAAGAGCCTTATATTTTTCTATATTATTAGTGCATGGAAAAGTAATTCTAAATGACTTAGGAATAGTGTTGACCACCCTATGGTGTGATAAATGATATGCCAACCCATAAACCATGATTTGTGTGGGACCCATCACAATATAACTTTCATGTCATTCCCATGTCAAGAGTGAATATGAACTCATCAAGAAAATATGAAACTAGAGGATGATCTACCCTTATCAGTGCATCTATGAGTTGGTCAGTACTAACTTGTCCTTTTATAGCTTTTTTTTCTACATACTGGATATCATATTCACTGAGTACCATTACCCATTTAGCCATTCATCCTATTAATGTTACTTTACTAAGGAGATACTTCAAAGGATCTATCTTTGCGACCAACATTGTTTGGTGGTTCAACATGTAGTGCCTAAGCTTTTGAGTAGTGAATACTATTGCAAGACAAGCACGTTCTATGGTATTGTAATTTAGCTCATAACCTACCAAAGTGTGGTTGATATAGTATACTACCCTTTCATGACCCTCATTATCATTTTGTGCAAGCAAGGCTTCTAGCGTTGATTTAGTTAATGAAATGTAGAGTATCAAAGGTTGTCCCTTAGTAGGTGGCATTAACATTGGTGGTCTGAGTAGGTAATCCTAGATTAGTTGAAAAGCTTCTTGGCACTTACCTGTCCATAAAAACAATACCCCTTTTCTGAGTAAATGTTGGAAGGGATTTTTTTATCTACTAAGTACACTATAAATCCTCTGATAGACTATAATCTCCCTTGTAGTTTCCTTAGTTGACTTATATTGGTCGGTGGAGGCATGTCCATTATTGCTTTCACTTTTGTTGGGTCCACTTCAATGCTTCATATAGAAATGATGTATCCTATAATTTTTCCTGATTGTACGCCAAATACACATTTCTTTATATTTAGCCTCACTTTGTATTCTTCTAGTACTTGAAAAATCTTATCTAGGACATCTAAATGATCAGCTCTTGTCAATGATTTAGCTATCAGATCATCCACATAGTCTTCCATGAGAGTGTGTATGAGGTCATGAAAAATAGTTGTCACGGTGCATTGATATGTTGCTCTGACATTTTTAAGTCCAAAGGGCATGGAATTCCAACAATAAGTTCCCCATGGACACGTGAAAGTTGTCTTATGTTGGTCTTCAGGTGCGATTTCGATTTGATTATATCTCAAAAAACCATCCATAAGGGATAACATTTCATATCCTGTTGTTAGGTCCACAATCATGTCAATATTTGGCAAAGGAAAGTCATCTTTAGGACATGCTTTGTTTATATCTCAGAAGTTTGTATAGATGCGGATGCCCCCTATTGGTTTTTTCATTGGTACAAAATTGGAAATCTAGTCTGCATAGTCAATTGATATGATAAAGCCGACATCCAATAATTTCTTTAGTTTAGCCTTGACTAATAAAGCAATTTGTGGGTGCAGTTTTCATAATTTATGCTTCACGGGGTTAGCACCTAGTTGTAATGGAAAATGATGTAATACTAAGTCAAGATCCAATCCAAGCATGTCAGCATATGACCATGCAAAGTTAACATGTCTTTTTGTGAAGAAGTTATGAAATTTAGGTTGCTCTACTTCTGTCAAAGATGCTTAAAAATAGATTAGTTGAGGATTCTCTTCAATGCCTATGTTGATCTCCATAGATCCTTTAACCAACATTGGTGACTTTTCCTAAGCAATGGGGAGAATTTTCAAACCTCCATCCTTGGGTGCCTCAGGGGTTTTCTCCCTTGGATGTGTCTTTTTTTTCATCGTCCAAAGGCGCCTTTCGGTTTTCACCTAGGGACTCGTCATTTTTATTTTTTTCATTTTTTTTCTTATTTTTGTGACTGGAGGATTGAATGAACTCCCCAAAAATAAGCCATGCTATCCAATTATATGGTAAATACAGCCTTATGGTCACCACTAGGTATTCCTTCTCACAATCCCATGAATGCAGCTATTGCTTCATTTTTCTCAAAGATATCTAAGATGGGTGTGTCTTGTTGATATCAATCGATAAGCTAGGGATATATACTAAGGGCATGTCATCATCAGAAGTATCAAAGTTCAAATGGGTCAAGGTAAAGGTTGAGTTGTTGACATAATCACAAAATTTTCTTACATAATCCTCCTTACTCTATTTCTTGGAAATAGGTAGATTCTGAGATGGGCCTATTGTCAAAGTTTGGCTATCAGAAGTGGATTTGTCAGGTTCCCAAGAGGTAGGATCAAGGGATTCCCAATAGTAATTTTTAAACCATTCCTCTTTTGTCAAAGTTGTTTGTGGATAGGAATTCGGTGGATTTTGTGAGGATTTAAGTATTTGGTCAAGTTCCCCAAATATTTTATTGAGGTCCATGAAAGAGGTGGAGGATAGGGAATCCCACTCGTATTCATTAGAGTCAAGGGAATCACAATAGGGTTGGTCATATGGATCATTTGATTTCTCAAACTTCATAAGCACTTACTTCCTCTTGTAAAGGTAATGTGGTACTAGAAATGCCAATCTGGAGTGGTTGAAACCTGAGCCCTAGGCCTTTTGTCCATTTGGAAACAATGATAGGTTCAGTCCTCCCATTCTGATGTAATCCTAACCCGCTATGTCCATTATATCCTTTTCTTAGAATTATTGTGAAACATTTTCCATATTGATCTATGGGTATCTAAGTAGGTGGAGGAGGTTCTTCATTATCTTCTTTGTATAACCAAGAGGTCACATCTTCTTTGTTTATAGCTTCTTTACTTAGTTCCCCCCATTTTGTGAAAGTCATTGTGGGAGGGACATGTGTAGTGACCACTGATTGTCTCCTATCTATTGTTGGTAAACTGTATAATTTAGGAGGAACCAAATGGCTAACACAATAAGATGCTTTCATATGATACTTTCCACAAACCTTATCTTGGATCTCAACCTTAGGAGTGGAAGGTACCTAATGATTGGGAAGTAGGTGTTTTGGAAAGAGTGGATGGATCGATGTACTGGGATGAATTTGATGATGAAGCCTCCTGGTTTATAGGCACCTATCATTGGGGTATCCCTCGTAGGTTAGTGCAATATTGGAAAGGAGCAGGATCACCATCTATTGTGATCTCGATACCATTGTATGGGAATTTAAGACATTGATGGTAAATGGAAGGGATTGCCTTCATAGCAAGTATCCATGGTCTGCCGAGTAAAAGGTTATATGGGAGGATGAGATACAAGACTTGGAAATTGGTATCCAAAACAACAGGACCAATTATGATGGGGAGCATTACAACTCCTTTAGATGATTGTTCTTCATCATCATATGCCTTAATGACAATGCTCTTAGTAGTGTCCACACATGCCTCTAAGAAGCCTTTAATGCCTTAACCAATTTCAAGGTGCAAAGATTCAACCCTACTCCTCCATCTTCCAAGACTCATCTAACCTTTTTTTTTTATGAACAAGAACTTTGAGGTGCAAAGGATCATTATGGTTTGTCTTCTCGGTTGCATAATCTTGTTCAGAGAAGGTAGAATGATGATTGTTGCTTAGGTATCCTATCATCTCTTGGAAATGATTGAAATCAAGGTTGTTGGGGACGGTTGTGCTTTGCAAAGCTTTGTCGAGAATAAATCAATGATCGGGAGATATACGCAATAGTTCCAAGATAGAAATTTGTTTTGGGGTCTTCCCCAACTGGTCAAGTAAATTGAGGCTTGGAGGACTATGGTTGTTACTGTGACGGAGGGCCTTGGATGGTTATCTTGGTTCGGCGAGTGTTGATAGCACACTCGAGATTTTTCTATATGGTAATAGTGTTGACATGCGAGCATCGGCGGTTCGAACGATATTTTTGATTGGGCCATGATTATAATCATGCTTGACATTAGCATAGTTGGCTGCAGTATTGATCTTATTTCCTGAACTGGAGGATTTTCCTTTTCCATGGTCGTGTAATGGATCAGTAAAGACCTTGTGATCATTGTTTGAGGATGTTTGCTTCTATCCATTAACTTCAATAGTTTTGTTCTCGACAAGATCATGTATAATGTTCTTCAATTGTCGGCAATTTTGTACACTGTGTCCCTTAGTTTGGTGGAAATCACAAAAAGTGTTGTCATCCCACCAAAAGGGTTTAAATTGTCCCAGATCATATCGTCTTGGCTCTTGAAGTTGTATGAGGTTGTGTTGCAGCAGTTGTTTAAGGACTGATTCAATTGGTTCCCCTAGGGGAATTAATTCGTGTTTTGGAAACCTCCTTTGTGGTCATGGTTGTTGGGTGTTTTGGGTAGCGGAAATTTGATCGACATTGTTGAGTGTGTTGGTAAAAGGGTTATGTCCTCTAAGTGTAATAGTTGGTCCTACTTGTAGGGTTTTAGCATCAACAATCCCATCATTGGTAACGTTCTTATTCCGAGACCAAAACTTGTTTCTGTCATTAGGGGTGTTCTGGACATTTGGATTTCTATTTAGCATCTTGAGTTCACCTTTGTCAATGAGACCTTTTTCTAGTATGATGCTAGACTTTTCTAATAGTTCCACAAAAGAAATGCAATAGTGTACTCTTAAGTCACTTCTCAATTTTGAATTGAGGTTTTCTAGGAATATGGTGACTTTCTATTTTTCAGGTATTTCAATAGGGCATCAACTAGCTATACTTCTCCATCTCTGGAAGAAGGTGATGAAGTTCTCTCCTTCCTCTTGTGTAGTGTGACACAAGGTTTCTATGGTGATCTTATTGTCAATGTTAAAGGAAAAATGTTCGATAAATTTTTTAGCAAGTTCACCCTAGATGATCTTATGTCATATGGCAACTGAGAAAACCATTCAAGTGTTATTCCAATAAGGCTTCATAGAAACAGTCTTGTGAGATAGGTGGGATCATATGCGGCATCTATGCACATAGTGGAAAATTCCCTTATGTGTTTGATAGGAGTACGCTTTCCATTATACTTGGGCAAGTTTGGTATAACATACCTATGTGGGAAAGGTATCATGTATAATGCTCTATCAAAAGGAAATGGACATAAGTTTTTACTGAAAAAGTCTTGTTAGACACTACCATATTATCCATCTATGTTTGAAGGGCTTGCATTTGTGTCTGAAGAACATCCACTTGTGTCAATGATGTGTTAGTTGGATTATTGGGGTCTACGTAAGTGTTTTGGAATCCAACATTTTGTGACAGATTTTGGTTAAGTGTTGGTATGAAGGGTGAATTTTGTATTGGAATGTTAGAAAATGGGTTTTGGTTTGGAATTTGAGTGAATGGGTTTGGATTTGGAATTGATTGATTTGGAATGGGGATTTTTTGCAAAGGAATGGGTTGGCTTCCATGTTGGATGGAGGGTATGTTCCTGTTTGTGAGACCCCTATCTATGGTATGGAACTAGTGATGTTGATGCTTGGTATTGCAGATTTCATGTTTGTGACAACTTTAGGCCATTTACGTCAAGTATGGATACCAAAGGGATTTGACGATGATGCTCCTAAGGTAAAATCTAGGCTTTGTGTCATGCTTGATGTACCAAATGGGGATGTATGTACTTTTGTGGCACTCTGTGTAGGTACTCCAAATGGTATAGCGGTAGTTATTTGAGGTATAGTCACACTAGTAGTTGTTGTGTTTGTCCCTTGAGTAGATTTAGTTTGCAGGTATGGATGTCAAATCCAGGAGGTAATGTGGCACCTTCAGCTAGCAATTTTGTTAAGTATCATTGAGGATCATTTTCTAAGTACTCATCTACAAAAGAAGCAAACTCAAAGTCTTGTGTAGCAGCATCTAAGTCTTCCACTACAATGCGTCCTTGTGGGTCTCTAGTGATGAATTTGTCTAACAAATTTTTGTGAGGTCTCGATGTGGATGTCCCTTGAAAGGGGTTTGAGAATGGATTGATGAAGTCATTTGGATCAACCATCTTTTCTATTTCTTTCCTTTTGGACCTTGTTTCTACCATGTAAGATAAACTCAAAATGCAAGTGATGCAAAAACTAAGTCTATGGATGGTATGATTCTAATCTATGTTTTTGGTATTTTCTGGATATAAGGAATGAATGCAACTATATTTTTGGTATTAAATTCTGAAAGGCAAGGAATTTCTAAAATGATGTTATCCTAAGATGACTGTGTCGAAGTATGCAAAATTATAAGCAAGCTGTTAAGGGTAATCAACTTTGGGCGATTCTAAAAAGAGGTTACGTACCACCTAAAGTTTAACCAAGGCTTCAATTTAGTTTTTTCAAGGGACCTTTGTAGGACTAGGACCAAAAGACAAGGTGAGCTCCCAAACTAGATTGATGAGCTGGAAGGACTCACATAGCTGACAAAAGATATCTTGACAAGTGACTAGGTTCAATGATATTTTTTGTTGAAGCAATGGTTTATCCAAAGCATGGAAATTTGACCTATTGTAAAGTCTACAAGAGTGATTTCCCCAAAATTTTGATTGATCTGAAGGTAATAAAGACCCCTAAGATATAACTAAGTTTTGCAACTAACATGCCTATCACTATGGATAAATGATACCTAAAGGATGCAATCATGTAAAGTATGAGCAAACTTTCTGGTTTTTGTTCAAAGGTCATTGTAACAAGATAAATTAGATACTAGTGTCACTGTTTGGTTTTAGACTGTGACAATGAATTTTGGTTTTCTGGTTCTCAGGAAATTGCCATTCGATTTCACAAATGCGTTGCAGAAACTAACAGGTGTGATTCCTAATGCCAGATGTGGTATACTAGTAAGTCGTGTCTCAGGTTTGTGACAGGAAGATGCATCGTTCCAGATTGCAAATGCGACTCACAATATTAAATGTGTCACAATATTTGTCGAATGCGGTTTTCTAGTATCAGAGGTGTTAACAGGCTAGACATATGTGATTAAGTATAATAGATGTGGTGTTCTAGTAAATAGATGTGACTTGCTATGACAAATATAGTTTACTAGTAAACATATGTGACTCACTGTGATAGATGCAGTTTATTGGTAAACAAATGCGACTCGATTTTGATAGATGCAATTTTTTGGTTAACAGATGTAGTTTTCTGGTAAATTTTAGGTTTGCCTCAGTTTATTTTTTATCAAATTTTGGAAAATAAAGATAATCAGAAAACACTATGTTTCAAGTTTGATGAACATGAACATGTATAATTCCATAAGACAAGTACGATGCTAAGGTTGGCAATGACAGTATTTGTTGAATTCTCACTTGGGTTTTCCCAATTGCGCTTATTTAGAGTAGATGACTAGAAGCTTGACCATACTGGCTCCCCTCCATGGCACTCACTTCTACGAGTTAGCCAAGATTCATTTCTCATGGATCTTCCATGACAAAATTTTCATCTCTACTAAGAACCACAAGTATGTGAGATGACTTCAAAGGTCTGACCTCTTGCATCAGAAAATAGAAGGATTTTGGTAAATTAAAAACAATTGGCTCTTAATAAGGGCACCCATTTAGGTCGTTATGCGTGAGGCAAGATAAACTTGTCTGCATAACAAATATGCACCTGTAATCCTAATTTTTCCATTAGGATTCACATTTGTATACCAATTGGGAGTAGCCTGGCTAAAAAGCTTCATTGCTAGTTTGAGTCACCTTGGGGTGAATACTTTTTCCCACCAAGGAAGGCCCAATTCCTAGAGTCAATAATAGTTTCTCTTACACCCAGGATCGCATGAGTGCACAAGGGGAGAGGATACTTCTATTATTGAATCGGATTTTAATTTAATAGATTGTGTGAACGCACCAAACACAGTAGAGAGTGATTAATTTTAAGACCAAATGACAATGATCTAATCTAATCAGACAATCTGTTTCAAAATAATCTTTGACAAATGTTTTGCAAAACAATTCATTCTAGTAGTTTGATCTTTCTCTTCGTCAATCATTCTGCAAACATTGTTTGTATATTTGTCTTCTACGAAATGTCCTGCAAACACTATATTAGCTCCTCAAGAACACACATTGCAAACTCTAAATTAGTCGTAATGAAAACTACAATTAAAAATTCAAATTTGGACTTCGGACATCAGAAGAAGAAAAAATTATACCAGTCAAATGTGTCACAAGGAGGCACAAATGTGTTGCGAAATGTCAGATGTGTCACGAAAATTCATATGCGTCTCACAGAGTCAATTGTGTTGTTTTGTGCTTCAGATGCGTCACACCGTACCTGTACCTACAAAAACTCAAATTTTCTACGGAATTTTTTTTCGAAGATCGTGTCTTCATGTCGGGTTCACCAATGTCACATAGGAAAGCAAGCAAAATTAAGCAATACAATGCAATAAAATCAAAACTAAACCTACGCTAACAACAAAGAACAATGGAATGTGAATGCATAAACACAAGAATGATCTCACCAAAAGTCTATGTAATTCCATGAATAACCTCGATTGCACTTCTCCATTTTTCTATTGTATGATAATTGCCCTCATATTTTCTCTTAAGTATGCAAGTATAGCCTATGATAGTGTTATTAGCAAAACATCGAAGATTCTAAAGTTGATTGCTTCCAAAATTCATAAGATTTCGGGAGGAGGAATAATGATGAAGGTCAAGCCAATTTATATAAAACATGGTTTCAAATGAAACACTCAGATTAAAAGATAATTCGACGATTGAGACTGAAATATGTGACATGCATTTGAATTAGGGTTGAATTAGTGCAAGTTAAAAATCATAAAAGATGGAGATTAAATTAAATAGTAATTTAATCTTTAGTTAGGACTGTTTGAAACTCAGAAGAAAAAAGTTTGCATGTAAAGATGAAGATAGATGATGAGGATAGATTAATTAAATAATTAAAGTTATTTAATTAATAGAGGTTTGCACACAAAAGATAAGAATAAGTCTAGATAACAGATTGATTAAGACAAAGAGTTTATTTGTTAGAGACAATCAAATATTAAATCATCAAATAACTAAATGATCAATTGAAATCTAGACATTAGTGATAAATGACTAATTAGATAACACATAGATTATCCAATCACAAAGTCCAATATACCAAGAATAAACTTTTTTATGAATTAAATAATAATTTAATTTAATATTCGAAATTTGAGGATTAATTTAAATTAATTAATCGGAGAAAAGGTTAAAGAAGTGAATAACAGCAAGCCTTTGATCGATCTGTAATCTGCTACGAGAAAAGTGTAACTTGTAACTAAAAATCAGTTGTAATTAAAAGAACGATCTTCCTTCTAATCTCAAGCAAATCTTGGCATAAACAACTTGGGCCACTATTAAACTTAGCAGGAGTTTTGGAAGCTTACTAATGGTGGGTCCAAAGGTAGAGTTTATAGTTGATAGATATATATATTCTTTTTAATAAGAACAGTCCTTAATGGGCCCTTATTAAATCTATCGGCCATTTTATGAGAAATGAGCAATTAATGTGCATATATAGTGCATGTAGGATAAAGTGATTTAAGGCTAATATGTTTAATCAATGATTAAATCTTTATAGAGCCTTGTTGAGAAATAACCAAGGCTAATACGATCGGTTAAAATGTCGAAGCTTGCGAAAGGAATAATTTAAGTTTTGCACAAATAAAAATAATTATTATTATTACTGTATCTATCAAGATAGTAATCATTCTATACAAATCAATGGATGTGAGATTATTTAGTTGAAAGAGTAGACAAATTTATTTTCTTTCAATGTGTATATAAACAAATAAACAATAAGAATTGAAAAATAAATAAATCTTATAAAATTTGTGTGGACATAAGAGAAATTCTTAGAGTAAATTATTAATCGTTATGTATATATACAAATAATGTGCTATATCAAGTTTCAACGGTTCGTTTTCAATACGTAATTTCTATTTTACGTTCAAGTATAACATCCCTTTAAAAATGTTCAGTAGACCATTTAGCAACTTACCTTGGGCAATGGATTCAATCACCAAAATTGAGAATTGGCTGATTGTGTAGAAAAAAATGATTAAGGTACCTAATGTAAGTTATCTAATTAAATATTTCTGCGAATGGGTAAGTAATTATTTTCAAGGTATTTAAAAATATCTTTTTGGTTCAAAACTATTCCCTAAGAAATGAAGTATTCCAAATAAGAAATTTTAAATAAGAGGAGACTTTCGTTTGTAGTTTTATTCTAGTTTTAGAAGCTTTTGTCTCTAATGTTATAATAAAGCTTGGATTTTATCTTTTAATTGCAATTATTTCTTGAAGGTTGTGTAAGGGTTCTTATTTAGCATTATGTTGCTTATTATTCTTTTGCTCCCAATAGCTAAGTCTTATTTTGCCAAGATAAGTTTCCTTATCTTAGACTAGAAGAATGGATTGAAGTTAAGTAAGATGATTAGATGTGTTCATAGTCCTTCAATGTTAAGGAGTAGATTATTGTTATATCTTAAGACCAGTTAGATCAAGGAAACCGGGTTAGTTAAAATGGTAAGATGATATTGTAAACGTGATGTCATCAATATCATATTAACCTTAGAACTCAAATTTGCTTGGGGTAGTGATTGTAAGTTGAAAATTTTAAGTAGGTGTGTTTATTTTAAGTTATAAAATTTTAGGACATGGCAACTACTTGAATACAATATAAATTTGTAAACTACACAACTGAAGATAATGTAAGCATGAAAAAAGGGGAGTGATTCATTATTGTTTGTAATGATGAATCGTTTTATACTTTATGTCTTCAAGTTGTTGTGTCTAAGTTTCTTCAGGTCGTTTCGGCTTCAAACTCCATGGTTTCCTGCAAGATTGTTAAAAGATGGTGTTAGAGCAATGATAAATCACATCCTACTTCATGCCTAAATTACCAACAAAAATGTAATACACATCTAATCAGGCATTCACTAGATGATTAAGTCATAAAAAGATAGATGTTCAGGGAGTACGAAGTTCAATGAAAGCTTTCAACTTCAATTATTTTGCTAATTTGTTTGTTTAGTGTGCAGCAACAGGTATAATCAAATCATTTCAATCAACATATATTGTTATGAGTGGTGAGAAATGTGGCTCTCATAAGGGTTGAGCCCAGCTCATAAACAATAACATAGGACAACAGTATGGAATAAAGTAATCATCATTCTCCATGAATGAACAGTTGATCAAGCATCATCATCTAGTGAACAGGCATACATATTTCAAATGCCAAATCAAAACAACAGAAGAAATAGTGAAACAATGAATAATGCTTTTGAGTGATTGTATTGGAACAAAATGTCAATGCATTTAATCATTTATCAAGAGAGCTAGTTATGAGCATGTTCTAGTTATTGGTCAACAGTATGGAATAAAGTAATCATCATTCTCCATGAATGAACAGTTTATCAAGCATCATCATCTAGCGAACAGGCATACATATTTCAAGTGCCAAATCAAAACAACAGAAGAAACAATGAAACAATGAATAATGCTTTTGAGTGATTGTATTGGAACAAAATGTCAATGCATTTAATCATTTATCAAGAGAGCTAGTTATGAGCATGTTCTAGTTATTGGTCAAGTGAATAAACAACACAAAGATTTATGTCATCTCTTACTTTTGATCATGCATACACAGTACTCATACTCAACCTAAAAGACACCATTATGTTCACATGATGAATTGAGGATGATAACATACTCATTGTGGAGTTCATGCACAATAGTATAAAGGACAGCTTTGACATCCATTTGAAAATATTCTTAATGTCAAGAATGATAGAGGGCAATAGAGCTTGAAGGAAGGTAAATATTTTGTAAATCTATTAATGCACAGTGACTATCACAAGCATGAAGATAGCACCTCTCTAGAAGACAATTCACAAGGAAAGATTTATGATAAACACTGTGGAAAAATAGATCTCATCCACTGTGATAAGGTGCATCTATGTCTATTGAGAACCAACAAGAATAATATACATAGATATGGAGTTTTATTTGTCACTAAGCACGGGTGCTCTACTAAAGACTTCAGCTCAATGAAAGGATAAATTGCATGTTAAAAGCATGACAGTGATACTTAGGAAAATGGTTTGCATTTTCAATAAAAGTATTTTAGTTGTCATAAACCATAGTAATAGGCAATAAGTTCTTTTGACTGCAATAGAGTCTCTTAATTGTGATAGATCCTTAAGGGTGTACTTTTGCCTCCTTGACTGAAATGAAGATCATGTGGCTTAGAACTGTGTTATAGTCAATGTTTGTGCTTAAATCAAAACTTCAGGACAAGGTTTTAAGATACTTTTGATTGTGAAGATGTAATGTCCTTGACTGAGATCTATGGTAGTCTATGTATTTTCAGTGTGATTCAGTTATGAGCAAGGTAGAAAATGATAAAGGGGTAGAGTTATGATAAGGAACAAAGGGTTTGAAAAGAAAAGTATGCATAGATAGTTCAATAAACCAAAGGGAAAAGCAAGGGGACTGACTATTTGCAATGAGAGGATAGTAATCTACATGGTTGATGACAAAGACATGCACAAAATGAAGAGGAAGGAGTTTACCAAGTGCAAACGGAGAGAATAGCTCACGGCCTGCAAACAAAAATACATAAAGGCAGAGCCAAGACAAAAGCGCCTACAAAACATGAGTTTGAAATCCACGGTCTGAAGGAGAAAAATACAAAGAATGGTATAATTTACATAGGAAAATGAAGTGAAAAAGTCAAGATACCCAAGATTTCTTGAACCCTCAAGTATAACCAAATTTTTCTCATCTTGAGATACAACTGCGGCTATGAAGAATAAAAGGGCTTCAAAAATTATTAAAAAATGATAACTAGAGTGCTAAGAATTCTTCATTTTACAGAAATAATTGAGCTTTTGAAGCCATTGTACACAAAATACATGGGGAAAACAATTACATTCATTGTTTTTGCATTCACTGGGGCTCGAATTCAACATTTTATCACCAAAAAGTAAAAAGGAGATGCAAAATTAAGGCTTACATTAGTTGTCTATGGAGAGAATACATTCAAAGCTGCATTCAATTTCTCTAAAAGTTTAGAAACTCCAGAGAACTCCACCAGTGGCAGCACAAGAGACAAAATAAAGTGGAAGTGGAAAAATGCTAAGTGAAGTGTGAATGTGCTTTGGCCATCGAATACTTTGGTTTAAGGTTTCCTTTTTCCCTAACTTTTGGCCGATACTTTCACAAGTATCTTTTTCAATTTATTTTAAACTTTTGATGCCTTACTAATACCTTATGGTATTATTTATGCCTTTTGAATACTATTACATATCTCAACATATTTTGTGCCTTGGATTTTTATGATTTTTTGAAGAAAATCAATGCCATGAACCTATGAAGTCTTCATATACCCTACAAATTATATGCCTTGTTTTATTCTTACAAAGCCATGAAATCACTAAGGCATATAACTATATGTTGCATAAAGAGCCTGAAATAACATATATATATATATATATATATATATATATATATATATATATATATATATATATATATATATCATATATTAAATTACATGATATGCATATATTGCATGAGGAGGTCGAAAGCATGTGAGAAGACTTTGAGTCTTCTTGACTTACGATTAGCAAAGTGAGAGCTTGGAGTACTATTATGGGGAGTTATAAGGAGATTCGATTCATGCATGCAAGTATAGTTTATTATTTATTTTTGGTATTTTTCCCTTTTATACATCTCATTGTAAAGTTATTTTCAAACTTTATTAAAGCAATATTATTGATTGTTTTAATAATTTTTGAAATAACTATTGTTACAAGAAGGGGAAAATACTAAAAAAAATCCACTCACATGCATGTGAGATAGAGAGATTGCATGATTTTCAAACTTCCATGCATGGGAGACGATTTGAGTTTCATTTTCAGTTGGAGCTTCAGTGAGGATTCTCTTTGACTTTTAGTCAAACTAGTGAGGCTTTCTCTCAGTTCTACATCAGTTCACAAGGTATTTTGGTCAGGCGCATGGAGAGGTGGAGATTTCTAGACACAGAGTGCAATTTGCTTCAGTTTTGGGCTATTTTTATCAGGATTTTCTCTTCTGCTCGGATTTCACATTGGAGATGCAATTTTTCACTTCAGTTCTCATTAGGTCCATTTTTGGCTGCTTTGTGCATGCCTATTTTGTATATATTGGAAAAAGTTAGTCTTTTTCCTTTAGTTCTTATTTTCTGCCTTTTCCTTCAACAAAGAGACTTCATGTAACTCAACTTTCATAATTTAATGAATTTTAGTAGGTTTTACAGGTTATGTTAGAGTATCATTTGCAGAGTTTTCCTTTTGTTGTCATTGCAAGTTAGATATTAGCCTTCTTAGATTTAGGTGTTTTTTTTATGAATGTTTTGGATGCAAATTTAATGTGTTTTACATCAAAACCTCTAAATTTTTGTCACATTCATGAATGCATGTACATAGAAAAAATGATCTTAATTGTAGGTCATAAATTGTGCTTATAATAAATTCATATCTTTAAGTTGTGAAAGTAATTTTTTTCTTCATAAAGAATGAATTATCAAGCCTTTATGTGAATCATTGATGCAATTAAATTGTTCAATTTGAGTTGTGAAAATAGGCTCATAAGGGATTAGTTGTGAATTAATGTGTTTTCCTTTAAATCAAATAGGTGCATCACCACAGTTCAGCTTTTCCAGTTTTGCATTAAATTAAGAGATTAAGTCTTTTTCTCTTTTCCCATCAAAGTTTCAAGTCCATAATTAGAGAATCACATAGGAACTAGCCTAGAATCTAGAGGTCTATCTTCACCATAGGAATACCCATAGCCTGAAGATAGTCCTCATGTTTCAACAGATTACTGAGTTTAGCCATTCAAGCATTCGGGTGCAATCTGTTTGACAACAATAGTGTTGGTACTAACATTTCTATGAAATTAACAACACTTGTGCATGTGGTTGTGAGTTGATATTTAATCATCATTAAAAATGAAAAACAATCATGTCTTGCACAATAATATTTGGCATTAATTGTTGGCATTACATATACTCCTATAAAGGATTGTACTCTGTAAGTGTATTGTAACCATTGATTATTGACACATTGAGTTTCTTTGTAGTGTGAGGTTTTTATCTCGAAAGGGTTTCCCTCACATAAATCATTGTGCTATGTTATTATTGATTTTTTGTTTATTTCCTTGTGACTATATGATCAATTTAATTGTTACACATACCTCCCCTCATAAATTAGTGTAGGAAGTGTATTCCACACCTTTGGTTTCTTTTAAAGTCCTCATAATTACTTCGAGAGACTTAGTTGTTACATGCCTCATAGTTGATATAAAAGCCCTCTTACTTATTGTCAAATACCTCATAGTTAATGCCCAAGACCTTTTAGTTTTTCCACAAGCTCTCTTTGTTTACAAGGCTTCATAGTTGATGTGTAAGATCTCTTGTTACACAACCTCATATTCGTTACATATGAAACTCATCATAGTTGATGTGCAAGGCCTCTTACTTTTTGCATAATCTTATAGTTTTAATACAATACCATCATAATTTTTATCCAAACCCTTATCATTACTATGCAAGCCCTTATAATTTCTATGCAAACCCTAGTACATGTGCAACCTCATTGTAAATGTATGACCCGTCATTTTTAGTTTGAATGGCCTCATGTTTGGTGTTTATGCCCTTTTAGTTGTTGTGTAAGCCCTTATAGTTACTACTCAACCCCATAATTGTTGTGTAAGAAATAAGTCCTCTTAGTTACCACACAATACCTCCTAGTTACTACACAACCTTACTTATGATTATACAAGCCATCATAGTTGTTGCACAAGTCTTCATAGTTTTTATGAAACATTTTATTCATTTACTTATTACAAAATAATTAATAGTTTAGTAGACAGTCATATAGTTGTAATTGTGTGTTTAATTTATTCTTACAAATTGGCTTATGTTTAAACTATTATGTTCTATATTATATCAAGTAAAATCATTTTTAAAATTTAGGTTACCTTTTTTTCAATTTACATGTATGATATCAAACCTTAATGATATTTGAATAGAGGCCATGTATGTAGTTAATCATTGGTGCTAATATACACCATACATTCAATTTAAGTCCATAATTGAAACATTGAATAATCATTATTCCATTTCTTGCCCTACATGAAAATGGTTCCTTTGAAATAGAGTAAATTAATATATTTTATTGAAAAAAAACATGCATTAAATGCCCTACATAAATGCAAGAATGTGGGATAAAGGGTAAGAAAAAGAAGTTGGGTCCACGAAGAGGGGAAGTTTCAACCAAAAAACATATACACGTTATTAAAAACCACGTATGTGTTATGCTTCAAGTACCCCAGCCTAAAAAAATGTGTATGCACTAAAAAACACGTACGTGTTTTATAACACGTATGATTCATTTATTTGAAAAACTAAATACCTTTTATATACGCGTTTTAAAACGTGTACGCATTTTCTAATGCAAAACACATACCCGTTTTAAAATGCGTACGTATTTTTAAGAAGTATTTAATTTTTTAATTAATCAAGAAAATAAATAACTTGTATGTGTTTTGTAGCGCATACATGTTTTTAAAATTTTGAATCCCCAACCCACATGCTACCTCAGTTTTAGGCTTGGCAACCCAACTCTTAGCCTTTGACCTACAACTAAAAAACAAAGGCAGGTTCAAGAGAAATGTCCAACTTTGGCAATATGGTTGATGGACCTTTTTTTCTGAATCAATCTATGAAATTAAAACTTATTAGAGAATACCATGTCTAGTTTCTAAATATATTATTTTTTAAAGATTGGATTATATTTTTTATTTTTTAATTAATTTATAAGCAAACTAGTCCATAAACTTGAAATATCAGACTTTTTTTATTTTTTAATTATAACTTTTTTTGGTTAATTCTCTTATAAAAAAATTTATATGGCATCAATCTTCAAATAATTTTCTACACGATAAAAAAATATGTATTCAAGAAATGTTTAATTTAGGTCCAATTGTGTTGTCTGTACATGTTGATTTTTAAAAACAACAATTAAGGCCAAAAAAAATTAATGAAAAAAATATTTAAAAAAATTACAAAAAATATCCTCATCAATCTTCATGTTGTTAGCAAAATACTTTTACTTGAGTCAAAAAGTGGTGTTCGTACACGTGCATGGTATGGTAAAAAAAAAACTTTTAAAAAGTGGTTTTTATACATCCCTATCAAAATTCAAATTCTATCATCTGGATATTTGAATAAATTACATATTTGGAAACTAAATTCAAAATTCAAAATTTCATATTACTAGCTTTTTTTAAAATTCATTGTATAAATGCCTCAAATTTTCAATCTAAGTGTGACAAATTCTAAAAACAACAAAAACACTTCTATTTTTTGAGTTTTTTGTGAGCCCAACTTCTTGTATCGGCCCTAAAATCTCCTCCAACATTCAGCTACATATCATCTATATGAACATTTTTACTTGAATATACAAACATACTGTTAGTGTGAAAAGAGACATTATCAAACTAGTTAGTCATTAGCCTACTTAGTAGATTCCTATTCACACTACACTTAAGCTCACTTAGAGGACATCTAAAGGTTTGTCTCACCTCATGTGATTGAAACAAGTGGTCATGTACATCTCTTGCATGATTACTTGCCACTCACTACAACACATGTCATGTGAGTTAACAAGTATTCAATCTATGAAGGGTTAGCTAGTGTTTCACATGAACACCTTCATCTCCTCTTTTCCTATGTAGGCAAGCTTTGTACTCATTATCTCTTGGGTCAACTAAATACCATCTTATGCATTGTTCAAATCTAAAAGGAGGTAGTTTCATGTCTTTAGTTGAACAAATTTGTCGTATTTTAGTAGGTGGTTTTTGAATTTGGAGGGCGCCTCTAGTGCAGAACTGAGGATATCTCCTCACGCCATCCCCAAATCTGAGCAAAGGTCAATTAACGAAAGGGTGATTGAATCAAAGCACTAAATCATGCAAGGCTCGAGTCATCTGGAGATATGCGTATGAGGTGAAGAGAAGTTGTGGGTTTGTTGTTCTTTCTCATTCATTGGCTGTGCCACACCAACAATCATTGCTATTTGCATTTGTTTGGTCAAAGCAGGAGGTCGGCATACCTGTAGCTAGCGTTAGAATCTTTGATGGTGTTCTTTGCGTGGGAATTTAATCTCTCTGCTATGCCACATCCTCATTTCATCAACCTGCATTCTCTCTTTCACCCTGGTTTCCTCTGTTCAAGCAGCGATTTTCATTGAAGGTCGTGACTCAACCATTGAAGGTTGTGACTCAATCATTGGAGGCATGATTTTGATTGGGATGCGTGATTTTCATTCTGCCTGTGATATTCAATCAGTGCAGGCTACGCGGTTTGTTGAGTGGACACCATTTTTTGTCTTGTTTGGTTGTGTCGACTTGGTTTCAGGCTGCAATTTGCTTGGGATAAAGCTTCAGATGTATGTCCCTCACAATTCTTCCCATAGACAGAGAGGGGGGGCCGTGATTTGCCTCTACAGGCCGTGACTCAGCATTAAGCATGTATAAGTGGCATGATCTTTGTTCACAGGCTACACACAACACTTGGTGCTCACCAGAATTGGTCAAACCTTCCTTCTTCTACACACAACACTTGGTGCTCACCAGAATTGGTCAAACCTTCCTTCTTCACACCATAATATGTAGTCATTTATTGGTTATTTACAATCTCAATCAGCATACAAATTATCATTGTATTGTTGAAGTAGAGTCGTGTAGTTGCCAAAAGTGTTGGATCATTTGAAGGCTTTGATTCATTCAAGCAGCCTACACCCCCACGTCACAGACTAATCTGCCTCCAGCACTTCTTCCACTATCCCACATGGCCTATATGTCAATCATCAACCTCATGTGAGCAGTTTTTATTCCTTCTAACTGCCCATTTTGATTTCTTTGTTGCTTGTAATTTACTCACAAATTACAAACCATTGCAAAGGAGAGGTTTTTTTGTTTTTTTTAGTCGTAATTGGCAAAGGGAAAGTGAGAGAGAGGTGCAATATTTTTTCATAATTTTCAAAATGTGGGAAGTCAATGAATTTGGCAAAAACGGAGGGTCATATGGGTTTTTTTGGCCCTTAGTTCTTTCGAGCTCAAGATGGCTTAATTATTTTTTATTTTCCTCTCTCTAATTTCTTAAAATATTTGATTTTCCAAACTTTGTAAATGCAAAATTTTATTGGTGTAAATTTGCCATAAAGTAAAAATTTATTTTCAAACTCTATACAATGATGGTGATTTCGCACTAATATATAAAGTTCCCTTTTTCACCATCATTCTTGTATGCAAATATATGCACTATAATAAAGTTCCAAACAAACTTGGTAGAAATCAAAAATATTAAAAAGGGGGGGAATCAAAGAGTTGTGATTAAAAATCCACTCCAAATTTCTTTCAAATTTCTAAAAAGTTGAAAATCACAACTAAGCATGCATCTGAATCAACAAAATGAGCCAAAAACAGTTAAAGATAAAGAATTACAAGGAGCAACAAAATCACAAAAAGAGGAAAATATGAAAAAATCTCTTTTTGGAGGATAGTTTTTTCCCATTGAGTTTTCTATCTTTCTCTATCATTTGTAAAACATTGCATTGTAAATGAGTACCTTATTAGACCTTGTTGCCAGGACTCATATCTTTAGTGTTTAGCTTACTCCCTAAGTATCGCTTAAGGGGGGGTGTTAGTGTGAAAAGAGACAATGTCAAATTAGTTAGCCATTAGCCTACTTAGTAGATTCCTATTCACACTACACTTAAGCTCACTTAGAGGATATCTAAAGGTTTGTCTCACCTCATGTGGTTGAGACAAGTGTTCTCACTTTGTGAGATACCTATACACCTCTTGCATGATCACTTGCCACTCACTGTGACACATGTCATGTGAGTTAACAAGTGTTCAATCTATGAAGGGTTAGCCAGTCATTGTGTTTCACATGACCGCCTTCATCTCCTTGCCTATATAGAAAAACTTTGTACTCATTATCTCTTGGGTCCAGCTAAATACAATTTTATGCATGGTTCATGTGCTTGTTTCTTATCTCCTAGATCTTCCTAGTTTCTAATACATACAATACCATTAAAATACAATGTAGACCCTATGATTTAAAATGACAGAGAAAAAAGAATGTATCAACACCAACTACAGTGCACCAAATAGGAAACACTCAAAATGGTTTCATGTAAACAAACTCTTCAATTTTTTTTAAACAAGTTTGAAATACTTTTAGTAGGTGAGGAACCAATAGTTTAGTAAGTATCAAGGAAATAATGGAAGTATTGAACATTAAAGGACCATTTATATTATGAGAAAAAAATTATTAGTTATGACTTTCGAAACTAATGCATAAATAAAAAGTACTCCTTAGAACATGTCACATAAGAAAATTAACAAATAATATGCAAGTTACAAACCAACCTCTTTTCCTTTATTTAAAATATTCTTAGAAAATACTTTATAAAAATATCTTCAACACAATAGATATGTGAAATGAAAATTGTAGCTTTAGAATATATATTAGCTATATATTAAAAAGTTGGTTAATTGATGTAGCTCCAAAAAAGCACAATGAAAAGGGTACCCCCAAGTCCTTTTCCTTAAGATTAAAGGGGTTTTTGTAGGAGCTCTCACCCATAGAATACTAAAAACTTAATACATGGAGAACAAAGAAAACCAACTAAAAAAACATAGGAAAGACTTAATAACCTTCCCATGCAAATGATGTCAACCAATTGGTAAGCTACTATAAAACGCCACCAAAACAACAAACAACAAGAGATCATCCAAAAAAAATAAAAATTGAGAAACCAAAAACCATGAAGATGTTAGAACATCTAAGGAAAGTCACAACTTCCAACCTTAGCCAATGCTCAAGATCTAGTGATTTCACTTTCTAATCTTCCAATTGACTTGTCACTAGCCACCACAAATGTTTAGGAACCACTACCCTAACACCATCACAATTACCTAATTTTTCAAACTAGACAACAAGAATAATTTCAATATGTTGCATAGCCCAAGACAATACATCACTACCAAAGGAAGGAAAAGTACAAGCCATGGGTACCCTCCAATCTGCCTTGGATGTGGGACACCAAAAAATGTTTCACCACCAAATGTAAATATTGACAAAAAGAAAATAAATCCTTCATATCACAATTTATCACCATCAACACCTCCTTCAAGGCACTACTCTCAATAGCCATGGAAGGAGAAGCCACAGAATCTGCATGTTCAAAGCCTCATTGTCACCATCAAACACTAAGCTAAACTCTAATTTCACTTACTAGGGTATTAAAAGGAGCTCCACCCACTTACAACCTCGAAGGGTATGCTAGCTTCTAATTTAGAAGAAAAATATGCAATAATAGAAACCTAAGAACAAACATCACCATTATCCTCAATACTATCTAGACACAACACACTTTTAATTTACTCAAGGAGAAACTATTAAAACACCCCAAAAAAATTTAAAGGATATGATTATTATATTTGTTTCAATGATGTGGATCTATGCCTACAAACAAAGGGCATTTATAGTCCATTTTGTAAATCACAAAGATATAGGGCACTAAAAAGACCACCTAGAACCCCACACTACTACACCCAAGAATAACACACAACAAACACCCAAGCAACCAACAAATACCACACAAGAAGTAAATAAACACCTACAAAAGAGATTTCACACATCAACAACTAGCACCAAAAATCCCACAATTCACCATGAGAACAAGTGCCTTCCAAATCAAATAATAATGGTTGGGAAGCAACCTCCCACAACACCAATTCAAAACATAATTCCCACAACACTTTAGAGCTTCAAGAAACTACAAAGCACAAGAATGCAAGGGCCACCAAGCCAAACTAATCACAAGTTTCTTACCCACCAAAAGAGGATCAAGACCTTCTCAAGAGGTTGAACAATCAATTAAAGCATCAAAAAAGACAATTGTTCAATGCTCACATTAGCTACAAAATCAACAATAACATTACCGATCCAAAAATAATTAATAAATTAGATGTCCTCATCAAAATTTATACATACAACAAGCACTTCTTCTAAACTACCACACAACTTCCAATTGAGGCAATCAATTTTTTAAAACCTTGAATAACATTACTAGAATCACCTTCAATAATTAACTTTTTGCAACCCACCAACGTAACTAAGGAAAGGCTAGCCATAATATCTGACTCCACAACATTGTTACTTCTAGATCCAAGGAGGACCCACCTTTGACAAAGGTCCCCATCAAATCTCTACACACCATACTAGCTCCAGCCAACCCCAAACTCCCTCAAGACCACATTAAATTTTAACTTAACAAATCCTTGAGGTAGAGATATTCATTCATTGAGGCAAGGGTACCCATCAAGCATTACAACGATTACATTGCTTAACCATTAGCCCATAAATAAGGGGATCCTTATCCTTAGTTGATTTTACCTTTACTCAAATTTGAGTATACTAATAAACACAAAAATGACAATTTTTTCAAAGCTTTTCCTTTCTTTCTAGACAAACTCACATATGCCCATAATGATTGATAAAGACATTTTATACAAAATATAGCATCACCAATGTATTCTATTACACCTTTCATTGAAGAACAGGAGATCATATTAAAATTTTGACTTGAAGACAAGAAAATTATGATTATTTGAATTTTTTTGAGTTAGGGGAGAAGACTAAATCACTATGCAAGTTACCTTTGCAACCTTCAAGCTTCTAAAACAGTAAAATTTCTTAAAAGCTCTCTATACCTTTGTGGATGAGTTGTCTAATAAAGATCTGATGGCCTTCGTGAAAAGCTACAAAAACAAAATGAAGATCCACTACTTCCAATCATTGCTTGAGTGTGGGCTTCTTTACAATGCCTCTCTAGTGGAGAAAAGCATAAAGTGTAATACATTTGAATTGATTATAAATGGGTTTGTCAACAAGATTATATGTATATGAATTCATGTTTTAATGGAGCAGATTATCAAGTTGGCAATTGTCACGGAGGGAGGGTGTTTGGCTTTAACAACAGGTGAAGCAATTGTATAAAAGCTTAAATTGCACTCCCTTTCCATCAAATGCATAAGAAATATATATATTACACTATGAATATTCACCTTCAGCTTAAACAAGCATATATCTAGGTAGGTTTGCTCTACATACCATGTGATAGCTTTACAAATGGATAGACGATAAAACTACCATCTACAATTTGCAATGAAACATATAACACATAGCTTTACAACTCTATCCTATCTCACAAGTAAAATTAATGATCATATGTTACCTTTCATCTTCCAACCTCTTGAATATATTTAGTTGGAAATATTGTCATTGATGTCAAAGGTAGAATGAAGAGATTGTTGCATGGTATAATTGATTGTTGAAGATTGTTATTGATGTCAAAGGTTGAAACAAATCGCTTAGAGTTGCAGACCATACATATTATGAATATGGGCGATCAAGTTAGAGTTTAAATTAAAGAATTAAACTAGTTTATTCAAGCATGTTGACTTCCACTATGATGTCAAGATGTGAAGTTTGAACAAGAATTTAAACTTGGTAAATGGGTCAACTTTATCTTTAACACGAAGGGTTTGAAGATTTAATTTTACTTATTTATGGTAGAGGCTGACCTCTTAAGTTTGGTGCCAAGATCAAGTTTAAAATTTAAAATAAACTTTTGTTAGAGAGGTCGACCTCCCTCTAAATGGAGGGCTCTCTATTTAATAAGAGAAAGTGCCTTATTTATTTTCTAATGAAATGGTGCGATTAAGGAGAAGTAATGCAATTAATAAATGAAGAGTGGTGTGGCTTAAGTTGTGAAGAGGAGCATATAAATAAAGGTGCATCCTTCTGTAATAAAAATCTCCCTTTGAAAGGGCGTATCTATTTATGAAGTCGTACTCTTTAAAGGGACATTGAATGGTATAAAAGGAAAGGTGAGGAGAGCGGTTGAGAAGAAAAAGTATGTACATCATTCAAGTATTCAAGTAGATCCAAAGAAAGAAAATATGAACTGTAATTCAGATTTATATTCGAATATATGAAGAGTAAAAGTAAAATCAACGCATTGAGCAATATATTTGTGGAAGAAATGCATCATTGTCATCAGAATTATGAGTGAATACATTGCAATTTTAAATCAATATGTAAAAGAAGTATTCAGATTTGTGAAAGGCCAATGCATCAAATTTGTGATCAAAGTTGTCAGGGAAAGTATATCAACATGTAGATCTTGTGAAAACATATCATCCATTGAAGAATATGAAAGTTGGTGCCTATCAAAGAAGAAATTGGTGTCTCTTGCTGAGTTGGTGCTCAATTGTGGGTATTGGTGTCCCCAGTGGGTTGGTGCTTACAAATTCTATAAGTGGAGATTGGCATCCCCAATGAGTTGGTGCCTACAAAAGAAGACTTGTAAAGAGAAGTAGGTTGGTGCCTACAAAAAAATAATATATAAGCAATATTTTGCCGTGGTTTTCTCCCATAAGAGTTTCCACGTAAATCTTGTATTCTCCATGTATTCTTAATTGGTAGATCTTACATATGTAATATTATTGTAGTTGATTAAAATTTTAAAAAGTAAAAGATTATATTATACCTATTTGCTCCCTCCTCTGCCCCGCTCGCTACCCCTACCCCTAGTATAATCGTGATCATCATTTATCACTCTGATAAATTCCCACTCCTAAGGTACAATATAGAATAGAAAGAAGTTTTATTTAATCTAACACTTTTGCATATACAGCACTGCAGTAAAAAATAATCTTCCCAAAAACGATTAATTTAAACTGTAAACTCCAATATTATTTGAAATTTGACTTCCTAAAAGAAGAAAATCGACTCGGATGTCATCTATAATACTGATATATATTGCAAATCAAGTAGATGAAAAAACCTGATATCCAAGGGAAAGACCCGCCATGTGGGCTTTATAAGTTAAAAAGGCAGTTGAAATGCAAAGAAGATTTATGCTGCGATGCTCCACGATTTACTAAAAATATGAATTTCAAATTCAAATAACAAAAAACCCAAAATAAGTAAAATTGAAACAAGTCATAAAATATCATTTTATAAATTTTACAAAGCCCTAACTTTTTCTTTAAGGGAATACTTTTATTTGCAATTGACGAAAAAAGTAATAACTGTAATATCGAAGCTAGAGTGACTTCCAATTCAATCCTAAAACCATCTTCAAGCAAGTCTCCAATTTACTTTTTTGCAAAGAATTAGAAATCGCTGGTAGTCCAACAATGGTCTCTTTCAAGCTACTGTAATTTGAAATGCCTGCTTTCCTAGTGCCGTGCAAATACCTTCATCCCATTCACATCACAGGTTGTGGACTAGTCAACGTCGCTTAAAAATTGGCATTTTTCTGTCTAGGGCAATTCGATTCATCCAGCCACCAGTACAATGTTGGCGTTAAGCAGTAAGAGTAATAGTACTTTTCATGTTGATATTGGACAGTGAGGAACACAAGCAAAAACCAACCCCTTTTAACTTCTATTAGAAAAACAAAATTATCATATGTGACTTGCATAACCAAAGATATTATGCGGAATGATATTACAGCATTTTCACAGAACATATCTATTTAAAGACAAGTATATGCTGAAACCACTATCATCTGAGACGAAGCTTAGTACACATGCACAAAAGTGCAAGAAGCATTGTTTGTCAGGCAATTTTTAAGAATTGTGTATCATAAGCAAGAATATGTTCATTATGTTCATCTCTAGTTGTCACTCCATGTGCTTATTCTTACATACTAAATTGACCAACCAAATGTACTCAACATAATACTGCCTCATTGTTCAGAGAAAAAAATTCTGAAGACTATATCAATGGGCCCGATTCCAAAGTGACTTCAACTGGGATTACAATTGGATGTACCTACCACATATGTAATGGCACAAAACTGAGATCTGGCTCTTCAATGAATCTACTAACATTGCATTTTGGATAAAATATGAAAGTACAAAACTTCTCTATTGGTCTTACCCATTTATTCCCAAGAATTGGAACTACTTACTCAGGAGTTCATATCCCCATTCAGCTTAATAGGAGTCTATCAATGAAGTGCATGAAGCATCCCTATGCTCAACAAGACAGGAAAGAATGATTCAGCCAACTTGATGTATTTAACTATAGTGGGAGTCTATTGTTGCCCCTGAAAATAGCAGCTAATAAAGGGGGCCCATAAATTCCCATGTAAAGAATGATTTACGTCACATTTTCCTGGCAGCTGCTTTAAAAGAGTGTTTTATGTACAGTGTTGAAGGTGCAACCAGAATCAAATGTACACCAGAAAATAATGCACCAGCAATTAGAGGCATCTGCCTTGGATTTAGCATCCCCAGTCGATTTTCAAAAGTCACTCTTGAGATGAGCTGCCTGTAGCTTTCTTTGGAATTAAGAACAGAAAGCAGACCGGTATAAGAGTACACAAAGCTTGAACATAAATTCCAAGAGCAAGATTGTCAAATCTCTCCGATGAAATGTGCAGGGCTGAAGCTAGAACTGCTCCAAAGAATGAACTTACTGTGCTCCCAAAATTATTTATAGACATAAAAAGAGCAAACAGGGTACCCTCAATTCCAGGTGGGCATAGCCTCCCAGACAATACCAAAAAAGGCATCAACCTGTCAAAAATATTACCAGTCGACAAAGGAAATATCAGTAAATATTTATTTTCATTCCATTGCTAACAAGTTGGTGTTGTCTGAATTAACAAATAATACTATTGAAAGGGCAAAGTAGTGCAACTTTTCCGATAGCAAAGGAAAGGAATGCATACTTAAACTGATTTACTGCATCTGCAAGAGCCGACGTACAAAGAACAAAAGCTTTGTCTGATATACCAAGTGAAACATTGATGTGTGACACCAAGATGACATCAAGGAGTGTGAGAAAAGAAAGGCCGATATGAGTTGCCCTGGAGAAATCCACTTTTTAGTTCTCTGTCTGTCCGTGAATAGGTAAAACATTCTACTAAAAATTTAAGGAAACTAGAAGCCACAATTACTATTCAAGCAAAATCACATGCCATAGAAAGATTTTTTTATATATAGTATAGTGATGGTTTTATTAGGGCCCTCTCCCAGAAAAGGAGGAGTGAACAAACAACTGAAAGCCTACAAGGGATAACAAGAAGGAAACACAAATCAAACAACGAGAAATGAACTAGCAAAAAACTAGCTAGCCATTTGATTTTTCTTTTCCTAAGGTCCCAAAGCCATCTGAGAGGAAGATTTGTTTCTAGATGAAGATTTTTATACGAAACTATAGTCAAGCCTCATCCTCCAAAACATCCTCTTCAAAGGAATCAATCACATTTTGGCAATTTCCCAACCCGAACATGGAAAGCAGAGCCAAAGAACCTGACAACCCAGAACAACTAGAGGAACAAGAGGCTCAACCAAGAGAGAAAATTCTTGGAAAAATAACTCCAAGCAAGGTATCCAAAGACAGCGATGACCACTGCTCGCACACAATGTGAGGAGACAACGGCCCCACTGCCATGGAAAGCAATGGAGACGAAAGAAAAACATCCAAAGAAGGAAACCCTTCAACAACATCCATAGGAAGCACAGAATAAGGGGGATCCAAAGTATCACCATGCACCACAAACAAGGGTTTGCTAACAGGAGGGAGTTCCCCACCTGGGGAAGGAGAAGCAAAGGGAATCAAAAATGGCTCCTGAGAAAAAAGTCTATGCCTCATTAACCAATAATTGGCAGGATTTAGCATCCTTCCACCAAAAAGCCTTACTCGACGATTTTTGCTTGACTCTTGTCCAAGCACCAGCCAAATGAACAAGATCGTAACAATTACAGCATCAAAAAGCCATCCTCTCATAATCCAGCTTTTGTTTTCAAATATGATCTTCCACTTAAAGCCAAATTTCAGAGGGCAAAACCTTCAAAATATCCACCTCTACTTGAATGCCAGCAAAGTAGGGTGGGAGAGAGCACCAGTCTCCAAAGAAAGAGATATGAAGGTCCTGAAAGTGTTACCAATAACCTGTAACAGGAGATAAGGTAGTCTAAACTGTAACCCATACAGGAAGCACTGAGAAAGACTCTAAAAGAGGATTTGCAGCAGGATACCAAGGTTAAATCAACAAAACAGCCTACCCACAAACTGCAGTCCATTCTCAAGATTATTTTACTTATCATTCAATGATTTACAAAAAGGAACAAATATGCCCTGTGCACAGGGATAAATATCAACAAACTTTGAAAGGAAGGACTTCCAGAACTGATAACCAAGCATGGAGATTTGGAACACTAGGTTAAATTTGCAGATTAAAGCCTTCACAACAAAATGGGTTTCTTTGGCGAAGACCTCCAGCCCCAAGACAAGCATAAAATCTCCTCCAATCACAAAATGGTGCAAACTAACTTCGCAGGACTGATACCATCAACCCCCACCATACACAAAGGATGAGTAGAAACAGAATCCAAAACCTTCACAGATGTAACAAGCACAGCTGCAAAGGAGTATTGCAAGGGAGACAAAGAGCCAGCAAAGTCCTCAATGCTTGGCCAAGGAGCGACTCCACCAATCACAGGATATATCTTTGAAACAAACAAAATTGAACTGCCAAGCATGACAGGAGTCATCTCAAGTAAAGCCAGAAATATTTGAAACAAGAAAGAAAAACGGCGGAATTGTGCTAGGGTTAATAGGGGAAAAACATTCATGAAAAACCAAAGCCATCAGGAGCATACCTTTCAAACTCTTTTTCAATTCTTGGTTGCTATACTAAGTTCTTTAAGATGTTAAGAATATTTGATTATTTATACATAGCTTATTGAGTTGTGTTTACTAAGCAACTTGAAGGCATCCCATTCAGCCTTTAAGCATTCCCAACAAAACAATCAAAGCCATAGATGCAAAACTCAAGAAAAACTCACAAGTTGGAATGGCTCATGAGCTACCCGCAGAATAAACACAACAATAAGTTATTGCAAAAAACTCAAGAGAAACTTGGGAAAAACTCAAACCTTAACTCATGATTTGCACTTAAAAAATTCAGTCTATTTTGCTAAGTTTGTTTAGCCCAATAAAGTGATCATTTTTCATCATTTTGGACTTTCTTTTTTTTATAAGTGGTGTTTGAGGGATGGTGTTGAAGAAGCAGCAAATGGGAGTGTACTCTACTCATACTCATGCTGTTGCTCAACATTGACTATGAGTGTCAACTCCTGCAAATCCACTGTCAGATTCAGTGAAAGAGAAAAGACATAACCAGCAATTCTTCAAGCCTCCCATCACTTCACTAACCTTATCACACAAATAATACTGATACCATGCCGATCATTCAAAACCTGTGCATGGAATCCTCAATCATGTATTATTATTACCTCAAGAATATGAACGACCGGTACCTGGCAAGTGGCAGCCATGGAAAAGCCAAGAAAGACAAGGAGAGCATTATGGAAGATAAAAGAGAGAACTGCAGGTCAAAAGGATCTCATTCAATGACAATGATATTATTGTATTGGGAAGCAAAAATACTAATGAACTTACAATCACCACCTGACAAAGTTATAAAGTCTTATCTGCCTATAATCAGTAACATGTTTCCTAAATTCAGTAGTATGAATCTTTCTGAAGAATTTTCCTACAAATTTTTGTTTTTTATGTTTGGAAAAATTTGCCAAATTATTGCCTAGTCCAAGTTTTTTGAACTATGATCAAAACCATGGCAAATTGCCTATAGAGATCTGACCTAGCATTACTTTTGTTTTGCTGCTACCAGTAAAAAGCTTCTAGTTTCAAAACTCATCCATCCATGCATTCCTTCAAGAGAAGATATTGATCACATTGCAAACAGAACTTTGAATTAAATTGTCTAGTCTTCTAATACCAATTCTAAATTGAAAAATTCAATCAATGAATTGTTTTGGATTGCAAATCCCATAAAACCAATTGAATCATTCTGGTGATGTATCTAATGGATTGAATAATTCACAGTTAGGAAACTATAGTGGTTGCAAATAATATTTCAATCAATTCAGAGAAACTCAATCTATCTAGATGATAATCAAAATGAACTGCAAAAAGATCTTCCCCCAAAAAAGTGAATATGAAGAACATTGTTTCCAAAATCATCCATCCATGTGTTCCTTCAAGAGATAATATCGATCACATTGCAAACAGAACATCTCCTACTAATTCTGAATAAAAAATTCAATCAATAGATTGGTTTGGATCACAAATCCCAAGAAACCAACTGAATCATTCTGGTGATGTATCTAATGAATTGAATGTTTTACAGTTAGGAAACTATAATGGTTACAATTAATATTTCAATCAATTCAGAGGAACGCAATCTATCTAGTTGATGATCACAGTGAAATGCAAAAAGATCTTCCCCCAAAAAAGTTGATACAGAAATCATTGTTGCCAAATCTATGTTTTGTCTCCAGCTCATTGAAACTCATGAAGTTTTATCAGCATACAGATCGAGAAATAATTGTTCAAAAGAAACTAGATAACTTAGAAATGAAAGGTTGCATTGATTGGAGCCCATTGACTTTAAGGGTAGAAGAAAGAGAATTTGTACTTATAGCTCAAGCTTGCTGAAATAATGTTCAAAAAGTAGAGAGTATTAATAAGTATAATCCTATATATCAAACTCAGAACATCTTTCTCCACTTTTTGTGCCATCTTTTATCCATTCTATGATATATCTCTATTGTATATCAAATGTATAGCAATCCATCACAAAGATTAAACTGTTTGAATGATTGGCATGCTCTGCCCCTCCATTTCCATCTGACAGACGTTTCTTCTTTCATTCCATTCAACAAGCTCAAAAAATCCAACCCTGGGTGTTAATGACCTCCTTCCAAGTGGGCAGTAATGACTCCCTCTGGAAGCTCAGGTTCAGCCAAACCTCAGATGATGAATAATTTCTGGGCGCCAATAGCTCAAGAAAAAGGCCAGACTTGCAAGGAAGAGGTTAATTTTTTCATCCCCCAATATGCCAATTGATCCATACCCATACTGAACATTCCATTTCCAAAAGCAAACAGACATTATCTCAGAAGACAAAAAGGAAAACTCGCCCCAAAGTCTCATTTACAATGTGGAGGAAATGGAGTAACACTTCAGATAAAAAGCCCTGACCTGCTTATTTATAGAAGCTTTCCCAAGAACAAAAACACTTAGGTTCTGTGTCCAAGAAAAATAGAAGCCAAGTACATTTGTTGATTTATTGATGATTGATCCAGAAAATATCTCAGGAACAGGTGCAATAGCTTGGGGTTACAAGAAACAAGATGCAATGGCTAATTCGACAATTGAATCAGAGTATGTTGCAACATGGGCTGCTTTGAGAGTGGTGGTGCATCTTTGTAGGATTCTTGAAGAGTTCCATAATGGTTAAACTTTTTTTTTTTTTTTAAGACTGCAAGAATCGGGTAGCACAACCCCATATAAACTGCAGTGCGCCTGATAAACTTTTTAACATGACCGGCGGCGCTGGCGCAACACGCCCTCCGGTACCACGAGGGTGGGGGAGACTAGACCTCGTGACCAACCTCCTGCAACAAGAGAGATTTAGCCAACCAAGCTAGGGCCCCAACCCCATATTCTTCATAATGGTTAGACTTAGAATGGTCCTACCATTATGAATATTTATAATCACAGTGCCATCAAAATTGTAACAAATTTTGTACTTCATGCAAAGACAAAACATATGGACATAAGTATCACTATCTGAGAATTTTGACAACACAAGATATTTGATCCTATTCAATGCCCCAAAGATGAACAAAGAGAAGGCATATTCACAAAGCCTTTGGATTGAGTCAAGAAATTCAGAGGAATTTTTGGAGTGAAGCAAAAATGAAAAAGAAACTGCAGGTAGACTTTGATCACATGGGGAGTAGGTTAGCATTATTGATCCAAAGAATGATAGTTTTGATTTGTACATAAAACAAATTTTATTTGTTTTTGTGTGCACACGAAATGGATGGTGAAAATGTCAGTGCCAAGAATGAAATGCAAAAATGATTGACAGATCAAATGGATGGGAATTAGACAACCTGAAAAATATTTGATGAAAAGCTTGTCCATTCAATCATCAAAATTTACATATTTATCAATATGAAAATGACTATTCAGTTCAACTTCTAGAAGGCTGTTCAGCTTTTAGTGTATCTACGAAATATATTATCCTACTACACCTAGGATTATGTACAATAGTGTCACATGCCCCCCTTAATCCACAGGGGTAATAGTAAACCATTTGTGTGTGTTGCACATTGGGCAACCTGTTTATAGCACCTCATTTGCTGGATATGAACCTTGTAATGTCCCCTTTTTCATGAGCGATGGATTTTAGAGGAATTAGCCTATTCCTGATCCCTGTAGGCTAATGGAGCTTGATAAGAGGGTCGTTTGGCAAATACCCAATTGATTGGTTGGCTCGTTTCGTGATTCAGTCTACATATGGAGGTGTTCTAATGATTTCTTAATATGTTTCTATTTTTAGAAACCTCATGTTATAAAGTAATGTTATGTTTGCACTTTATATTATGAATAATTATTTTATTATAAAATGCAAAATAATAAAATAATAAAATAAAAGAAAATAATATTCCTTCTAGAAGGTGACTTGGGAAAGTTCTAGAAGGAGGCCAACCTCTTGAGGAAAAAGTATAAATAGACATCATGGGCCTCATTCTCATCATCCAGGAATTGATGATTGTTTGATGTGATTATTTGGTGGAGAAGCCAGCTAGGGTTTCAGCCATTGGAGGACCTTTGGGGACGAAAACCCTCATTGGTTACACAATTTTGAGGCTGTGAGATACCAGCTGAATTATTGTTGATTGTGGGCTTTACTTCAGAAGTCCAATCTTGTGCTTTATTGTGGAAATTATTTGAGTACAATAGCTGATGTATTATTGTACTTATTTTGAATAAAGTATGTGACTTGCAACAGCTGATGTATTGTTGCATTTGATGGAGAAGTTACTTCAACAGCTGATGTATTGCTGAGATTGATTATTTCATTGAGCAAATTTGTGGAGATTCAATCTGGAGAATAATTGTTGATTGTGATTTATCATTTCATCATCTTAAGGAGTGATATTTTGTAAAGTTTCAGTTGCATTTTCAGACCTTCATAATCTACTGTCATGGAAGTTGGTCAGCCTATGTGAGTCTCATGTTTTTGCTCATATCTTTTGATTGAGGAGGCCAATCATTCTGGGTATTGTTGCATTCAATTGCTATCGCCGAGACAATCATTTCAAGGGCAAATTCGAGGAGATTAGAGGCTGTATTTATTTTTCTAAAATATTGCCAGGCAAGAACAAGGTCGGCTACTTGAGCCATTCGATTTGGGCTTGGAGAATATCATTTGAACTTGATGTTGATTGCTACTTCATCTTTCATCCAAGGCACTTCTTGAGGCCAGGTTCTTCATATTTCTATCATCTTCTAGCATTGCATTTAGCATAGTTATATTTGCAGCTGTAGGTGTGCATTATACCAGCATTATCATATTTTGAAATTAATGTAAATGCTAAGAGTCTTGGCCAACTTGTATGAGCATTGCATTGGATAATTATATTGCAACAAGGAGATACAGATTTGCTGGTTACATATTGTTGTCATTGAGCATTGTAATATCATTTGTACTCAGCTTATTAGTATGCATGCCAAGTGTTTGACAAAATGTCAATTGGCTGTAGGTTCTCTTTTTGACATAAATAATGTTATAATTTTGCATACCAAGCGTTTGTATTAATGTCACTTGGCTGTAAGTGCATAAATGTCATCTTGCGTTGCATCCAAAGTGTTTGTCATAATTACTAGTTGCTGTAGCTGCATATTGCAAGTAGTTTCAGTCACATATATGCATTGAATATTGTCAAAATAAGTTGCACATTCATGTGAGGTCATTGTTTAGTCAATTTCGAGTCATTTGTAAACATTCTCATTGATGCTAATTGAAGAAAAGAGTCATTAAAGCAAACTGAAATGTTATATCAGTCATATGACCCTTGTATGTGAAGTGTTTGACAAAATTTCCAAAGCCAAAAATCAAAAGTTTTCAATCAGATTTGAGCAGGGTCATTACAGTGGTATCAAAGCGGTTTCCTACCAGCCTGATTGGGTTATTTCAAGATCAAGTTTCTGATACCAGCATGGCTTTAACAGGTGAAAGGGATTTGGAAGAAAGAATTTACAACATAGGGAAGAAATTAGAACATCTATCTCAGCAAAAGGAGGTTCTTCTAAGCACTTTGGAGGAGTTAGAGACTTGTCTATGCATAGTTGATCAGTCACATTCTGATGTTATGGAACTAGCTTTGTCTCCAGCAGTGCATTGCTTGGTTAAGCCACAACTTATGAGACATCATGATGAGGTGGTAAGACTTGCAGCCATCTCTTGCATTAGTGAAATTATGAGGATAACAGCTCCTATTGATCCTTATGACAGCCATATTATGAAAGAGGTACTTCAGATCATGGTGGCAAGTTTCAAAGGTTTGGATGACATCAAAAACCCTTATTTTTCTAAGAGGGTAAAACTACTTGAAGTATTTGCAAAGTTCAGATTTGAAAACATTATGTTATCCATGGGTTGTGTTGATGACATTCGCAAGATGTTTCATATATTTTGGAATGTTATCGATGAAGTTCATCCTAGTAGCGTGCTCACTTCAATGCAATCCATCATGTCCTCAGTTTTGTATGAGGATGATGCTATTTCTAAGCTTGTGACAGATGACCTATGGGCTGTTTGGAAAGGTGAGCAAGATGTGTCACCCATGGCACATGAGTTGTTGAGAAGTTTAGTTGAACAATGTAAGGATAATGATACTTCGCCTATGGTTTCATCTTCTTTTCAAGAGGATAGCATGCAATCATCCGATGTTTCAATTGAGCAAGATGATGATGAGGACAAGAAGCAGTATGAGTCCTCTCGTTTTCAGACACCTATTCAAGACACTGCTGATTTGACAGATGGAATTGGTGCTGACCTACTTGCAAATCGACATGAGAACATTCAGGACTTTGCGGAAAAAGAATATCAGGCACAGTTAAAGGCTTCTTCATGTGAGGTTGAAGCTAGAGATACTCTACATGGTCTACACATTTTGAGGAACCAGCTAAAGGTGAATGAGGATGGGATCGTGGCAGCTCTATCTCATCATGAGAGGATGTATAAGATGATTGAAAATCACCTTTGGGCGGTTCAGCTTAAGAGAAGACAAAAGGGAGTTGTGGCAGAGTCTTCTCATGATAGCTTGCAGGAGATCAAAGAAGGCATGGGAGGGATGAAATCAAGTTATTTACACCTTCTTTTAGACCGTGACCACCTTCTTAACCTTGTTGGGATCTATTCAGATGCCTTGATGAGGAAAGAGGAGGAAGTTGATATGCTTTCTCAGGAGCTTATGGTCACTAGGGATTCATTGGTGAGCACTCAGTTAGCACTTCAGGATTCAGAGCATTCCTTCCAAGTAGCCAGGACACTTGTAGATGATAGCAATATGAGTTCACCTAGTGTTCACATTCAGGATACAGATGTAGTGTTAGGCGGTGGTGTAGACACATCAGTGTCAGCGGCAAATTCAGGTGCTACTGGAGTTCTGAGTACTAGTATCTTCTTTGGTACTCTGGAGGCTAACATTGGTCAATTGAATCAAAAGGAGATGATTCCTTCTAGGACTTTCACGTTGGGTTTTGGTATTGATTCAGCACCTTGCCAGGCAATAGATAGCATCCATGATGAGGGCAAGACTGTAGATGGCATTCATGGTGATGTTGTTGCACAACCAATTCATCCTATTATGAGTTGTGAGCCTTCTTCTGAGGATGGCAATAATGGATAGAATACACTTGATCATTTAGGTATTCCATTAGCTCAGTCAGGAGAGTTTCACCTTGATTGCATCTTGAGGTATGCTCATCAGTTTGATTTCAGCCCACATGTTCAAGATTTGATGATGACCTTGATGACACAGAGAGGTGGGTGGAATAAGGAGTGTTCTAGTCGGCTTGGATATGATTTGTTTCCGACCTCGGATGATGATTCCGAGTTTGGCAGGTCTTCTACTTTGCTCTCTCATGATGACTATCATTTGATTCAGGACTTGGAGACTTGCAGTGTTTTGGAGACATGGGGTATTAGAGTGGCACAACGGGAAGCAATGGGTGGTGGCTTTCCAACAATATGGGCGCATCAGATTTATCATCGTAGTTTTGGGGTTGAGTTGATTCAGCAGGATGTGCTTGTACTACAAGAGTTGTTTGGTGATGTTTGGGACATTACACAGATCTTCACTTGGGATCCAGGTGGAGGAGATTTGTACTTGTTGCTGAGATTGCTTGGGGACAAGCAATTTCAGGGAGGGCGACTGTAATGTCCCCTTTTTCATGAGCGATGGATTTTAAAGGAATTAGCCTATTTCTGATCCTCGTAGGCTAATGGAGCTTGATAAGAGGGTCATTTAGCAGATACCCAATTGATTGGTTGGCTCGTTTCGTGATTCAGTCTACATATGGAGGTGTTCTAATGATTTCTTAATATGTTTCTATTTTTAGAAACCTCATGTTATAAAGTAATGTTGTGTTTGCACTTTATGTTATGAATAATTATTTTATTATAAAATGCAAAATAATAAAATAAAAATAAAAAATAATAATATTCCTTCTAGAAGGTGACTTGGGAAAGTTCTAGAAGGAGGCCAACCTCTTGAGGAAAAAGTATAAATAGACATCATGGGCCTCATTCTCATCATCCAGGAATTGATGATTGTTTGATGTGATTATTTGGTGGAGTAGCCAGCTAGGGTTTTAGCCATTGGAGGACCTTTGGGGACGAAAACCCTCATTGGTTACACAATTTTGAGGCTGTGAGATACTAGCTGAATTATTGTTGATTGTGGGCTTTACTTCAGAAGTCCAATCTTGTGCTTTATTGTGGAAATTATTTGAGTACAATAACTGATGTATTATTGTACTTATTTTGAATAAAGTATGTGACTTGCAACAGCTGATGTATTGTTGCATTTGATGGAGAAGTTACTTCAGCAGCTGATGTATTGCTGAGATTGATTATTTAATTGAGCAAATTTGTGGAGATTCAATTTGGAGAATAATTGTTGATTGTGATTTATCATTTCATCATCTTAAGGAGTGATATTTTGTAAAGTTTCAGTTGCATTTTCAGACCTTCATAATCTGTTGTCGTGGAGGTTGATCAGCCTATGTGAGTCTCATGTTTTTGCTCATATCTTTCGATTGCGGAGGCCAATCATTCTGGGTATTGTTGCATTCAATTGCTATCGCCGAGACAATCATTTCAAGGGCAAATTCGAGGAGATTAGAGGCTGTATTTATTTTTCTAAAATATTGCCAGGCAAGAACAAGGTCGGCTACTTGAGCAATTCGATTTGGGCTTGGAGAATATTATTTGAACTTGATGTTGATTGCTACTTCATCTTTCATCCAAGGCACTTCTTGAGGCCAGGTTCTTCATATTTCTATCATCTTCTAGCATTGCATTTAGCATAGTTATATTTGCAGCTGTAGGTGTGCATTATACCAGCATTATCATATTTTGAAATTAATGTAAATGCCAAGAGTCTTGGCCAACTTGTACGAGCATTGCATTGGATAATTATATTGCAACAAGGAGATACAGCTTTGCTGGTTACATATTGTTGTCATTGAGCATTGTAATATCATTTGTACTCAGCTTATTAGTATGCATGCCAAGTGTTTGACAAAATGTCAATTGGCTGTAGGTTCTCTTTTTGGCATAAATAATGTTATAATTTTGCATACCAAGCGTTTGTATTAATGTCACTTGACTGTAAGTGCATAAATGTCATTTTGGGTTGCATCCAAAGTGTTTGTCATAATTACTAGTTGTTGTAGCTGCATATTGCAAGTAGTTTTAGTCACATATATGCATTGAATATTGTCAAAATAAGTTGCACATTCATGTTAGGTCATTGTTTAGTCAATTTAGAGTCATTTGTAAACATTCTCATTGATGCTAATTGAAGAACAGAGTCATTAAAGCAAACTGAAATGTTATATCAGTCATATGACCCTTGTATGTGAAGTGTTTGACAAAATTTCCAAGGCCAAAAATCAAAAGTTTTCAATCAGATTTGAGCAGGGTCATTACAAACCTCTAGTCTTCTGCAAAAGGTTTTGCCTGAGTGATTAGCTGTTCCCTTCTACAGTTCTAAAATTTTCAAGAACCAAGATATTTAGTTTATAAATACTTGAGGTTGCTTTCTCAAGTCGAGTTAGCTGTCCATAGTGCTATATCACATTTTGATAGGATACTGCAACTTTTGCTATGAAATTTTTCACCACCATTTTCTGTGCTAATTGAAAACTCGGCATTACTTCTGAGTGATGAAATTTGCGATTTCACCATTTTCTATGCTTAGGAAAAACTTGGCATTACTTCTAAGTGATGAAATTTGCAAAAGAAGGTTGTTCAACTTCTGCCTTTGTCACATCTATCTCTAGACTAATTACACCTGTGTGACCTGAAAATTGGATAACCCAGACTCATTGTGCCCATGAGTAACCCAAAAGTGTGTCAGTTACACCATCTAACCTGAAAACTAGATACCTCAAGCTGATTGCACCCAAGAGTAACCCAAAAGTGTGTTGATCCATGGATTGAATACTAACTTTTTGTCAAGATTAACACTCTCAATTAAGACACATGTCGACACATAAAAAATTGCTTGAGGGAAAAAAACTATATCAAAAATTAAGGCATATAATGATCTTGCTCCATGCATACTCATCAAAAATCATTGTGCGCAATCTCAAGTGTTCAAGTGCTGAGCTAAACATTACTTGTTGAGATGCTATAGTGATAAGTAGCAATATGTTGTAATTTGAAATGTTGCAATGACAAACCCTTAATGGACAATGTGAGAAATATCCAAGTACCATGCTTGAAGAGCTTGAAATTTGAATTGTGGCATTCCCCTTTGTAAGATGAGAGCGGAGAGTCATTGCAAAGCCCCCCTTGGAAAGAGAATAGCATATTTGAGCATGTGTATAGAGATGCATAATTCAATGACACCCTCTTGGGTTTTCATCACAAGTCGCCATTAAGCAACCCTTTCAATCTTCAACTTAATGGGAAGAAATTGTAAGCCACTCTTCCAAGTTTTCAACTTAAAACTCTAGTGCATAGCCTCAAATAATCTGTATTGAGCTGAATATCTGGCGGTCTTAGTGTGTTAATTATCAATATCCCAATCAAAATGGAAATTATAGGTACAAAAAGTCACTACTTCCTATGACATGAGATGACTAACAAACTAACTACCTAGGAATCATGCAATAAAGCTAGATAAAATAAGTTCTAGAAAAGCCAACTAAGACTTACAGAAAGAATCTTATATCCTGAGTAAACTTAATCATGTTAATAAGTCACCTAATTACCTAGTGAGATAAATTACTAGGTACAAGATTGTATAAACAAAAGCCTGTATTGTTGTCAACATTATAATATTATCCATGCATCTTGTTTGTTACAGGCATTAATTTGCATGGATAAGATGATGTTGGCTTATAATGTGGACATGATTACAAGATTCCACACACATATGAGCCAATTCCATTGATAATGCTTGGATACAATACAATTCACAACACCTAATGACTTTTGTTGTCAATGGAGATGGATTGGTTCCTTATCACTCCAAAAGGTTTCCTTTTCTATTTATTTCCTAATCAATATACCAAACCTCTCGATATGTTTGCGCTTCCAATATACCCATTGATACTTGGAAGAAGCCCATCCTTCCAATATACCTGACACTACATGAAAGAGACTTGAAAGCACATGAGTCCAAAGAGGTGTGTGGCACTTAAGCAATATGTGAAAATGATTCACCTTATCAATGACACTTGCATAGAAAGAAATCAGAACTTCTTTTAGTCAAGATTTATGTCTTATGATAGCAACGAATGGGTAACGAAGGGAAATGAAAATGAAGATTCCTTAGTTCCCCCTAGTGGTTTATAGGGAAAAAGCCACAAGATATTATTGAAGCTATGTTAAGCATTAGATTCAGTAGTTTGATCATGATGGCTTGACTCGTAAGCATGAACCAAATTCATCATGTATACCAAATGTTGTGATTTACTTTGGTTTGCAAAATTTGTTTATTTTTGAATTTTTTGACTTTAAAAACTGACTTATTGCTAGAAAAATCTAATGCCCCTGCTAAAAAAAGTGGAAAAATGTTTAAACATGACCTCTTAAATGAGTTTTTCCCTCACCATTTTAAAACACCCACTAAATATAAACATTTGATTCTGAATTAAAATATCTCCCAAGCTAATAAAAATGACTCATTTTGAACATTGATTTTAAACAAAATAATGCAATTTTAGAAGACTAGCCTCTATTGAAAATAATGAATTAAAAAGACCCCACTAAAATCACTTAGATTGTGGCTTATTTGAAAACCTAAAATTCTAGAAACTAAGGAATGTAAAAATTTCATTATTTGCAGCCCTAAAACCAAAGATCTCAAAACCTAAATTCCCAACCAAAAAAAAGAATTTGAATAGCATACGCTATTGCAGCACTGCTTCAATAGGAAAACGATTGTGGAAACAATTTCAAACAAAAAATGAACCCGATATCAATATGCAGCTGTGATGGAACTAGCAGAGATAGCTGAGGAATTTGGCAACAGAAGAGCGACCAGCTTATAGGAATGTGTGAGCATCAAGCAAAACACATAGGAGAACCATGTGAAATAAGGTTGAGGAGCTACAAAGAGTTTGTAGAAACGACATCAACATCATCTGAAACAACTTCAGCACATTGCCAAGTGTGACCAATTTGCAGGGACTATGTTAATAGTTTCTTGAACATCCACTCAAAATGGGAGCCAACAATGGAAAAAACGAGGGCCTCTGTTGCCAATGATCAGAGAATCTTTCATGTCTTTGTGCAGCCTTACGAGCAATGAACCAAAACCAGAAACCTTCATGAGCTGCCTTTATGTTAATTCTCTGTTTTTGAATTGCTTGTTGTGCACAAGCTTAGTCATGGACTTATTTATCTTTGCAATGGCAAATACTAATCATCAAGTAACAAGGCATAGATGTATCAGTTATTCCACGAAGCATTTGAAGTGTTTCAGAAATTAATAGCAAACACAGTTTGTGGGTGTGGTGGAAAATTACAATAATGGATGTGGTTTCTGCTTCCTAGACATGAGTTTCAGGGAAATGGATGCATGTTTTGTTGGTTTGAATGCCAAATAGCTAACAACAATAGTGATGCAAATAAATAAACACTAACTGTATTTCACATAAGACACAAATACAGATTTAAGGAAAATTCCATTGGAAATCCAAGAGAAGAATGGAGGATGAATAACTTGCTCCCATACCAATGTCAGGCCTGAGAATGAAATACAAAAAAGATAGACAAATGAAATGGACAAGAATTATACAACCAAAAAAATAGTCCATTCAATCAAAATGTAATATTAATCAATATGAAAATGATTGTTCAGTTCATCTTCTAGATGACTGTTCAACTTCTAGTGTATCTAGGAAATAATAAATATATTATCCTACTACACCTGGATTATGTACAATCGTGTTATAGAAAGGTCATTCACCTAATTTTTGCCTTTAGTGTATAAGAGGTTTGTTTTGTACATGAAAACATTTTTTTGTGTACACATGAAATGGAAGGTGAAAAGGTCATTCACCACATTTTTGTCTTCAGTGTACTTTAGAAGAATACTAAATGTGAAGAGTCAAGCTCTTCCACTTCTCTTATTTGAATGAATAAGCTATATAATGGTTAGATTCAAAGCATTTAATCAAAGTAGAAGGTATACACATCTCCTATAGAGTTTGCCCATTTTGTAAAAGGTCTCAGTTGAAAAAATAAATAAAAATCTAGGTCTCATTTTGTATAAGAACATGTTCGTTCTTTGCATGTATCATCAAACATGGTCAGATTATCAATAGCTTGAGTTGAGGTGATAGGAAATCCATCACATTATCTTCCTAATAAACATAAATGATTGCATATGGGTACTAAACAACATGATGACTCAGATCTCCTCAATGTGATGATCGAGGCAGCTCTAGAAAGATTAATATCAAAGATGACATGCCAATTTGTGCAAATGCTCCAATATGTCACAATCCCCACAAAAAAGATTGTTTGGTAGTAAGAATGCTTTCAAGAACCAAATAAACTTTCACATCCCCACTTTTGAGCAAAAAATTGATTTTGATGTGTTTATTTCTCCTTTTGATAACACTAACACTTGAAATATGAATAACTAAAGCAGTAAAAAATATCTTTATTCACACATGAAGTTATTATAAAAGCAGACCAAAGATGATCAACCAAAGATCAAAATACTTTCCCTAACTATGCAAAGCTTATTTAAAGAGCCCAATGGTTGCCAAGTAGAACACAGTCATCTATCAACCGAATCCTATAACTACAACTACCTATAAGTTGACAAACAATTAATACATAGTCACACACCTTTTACATTGTTGAATACAACCATATTAATAAAACATAATAAAGGCATTGTATGCTAACTACGTTATCGCCCCCCCTCCCCCCAAAAGAAAGTTGTCTTCTAGACGACAAAGAAAACAAGTAATCAAGTAACAATAGGTAAAGTTTTCCATACTTGTGGCAATGTTGTAGACTAAGTAGAACCTATGTGTTGACACTTCCCACTGGCAATCACAAACAATATGATCATAGCCTGAGCTTTCCACAACTAGTGAACATTCTGTGATAAAAGATGGAAGAGGATTTGTAGGGGTGGTTTCAACTAGAAGGAGAAAAGAGAACTAACAAAGGGAACTTTGATCTAAAATTGCTACACCCAATCAATCACTGAACCCAAGCAATACTACACATACCTCATCAACCCAAAGAATTGATCCTCTATTTTTGCTCATTATGCAATTTAAGGAAGAGCCAAGTATAAAAGATTAGTCAAATATAGCATAAGATCCATCAATCACTTCATCAAGATCACCTAGCAAGGGTCGTAGAAGTGAATCATTTGCATCTTGGACATCTTGTATGGTAGATAATGTTGGATAGACCGTACAATGACAATAGAAACTACAAGTGGGAAATTGTACGGCTAAAAATATAAATCAAATCATACAATGGAAAGGAAGACAACAGTTTGGAATGGTATGGTGTAGAAGCAGGAGAGTGAGGTCATACAACAATAGCAAGATAGGGAGGTCATACGGAAAACAACAACAAATTATCATACAAGAAAGACAACAACCAATGATCGTAAGGAAGATCACTCAAGACATATGACAAAAATATAGTTGTATGGCAATGTCTACAACAAGTCATACAACAATAGGATTTGAATCGACCATACAATGGAGCCTTAACCTATCATATAGTGGAAAATTGATTTTTTTGATTTATTTTGTTCTTGGCAAGCATACAACATTTTTCTCTTTGACTTCAATATTGTTTCTTTATCTGTCCAACCTACTATGTAACTGTTTTCCCTTCATTATTTTTTTATGTAACCCATTGGACAATCTTTTCCCTTTTCCATGAAGTTTTCTCTAATCTGACTTCAATGTCATTGAAGCCATGGCAAAAGATGAAACACGAGTAGGGTCCTTTGTAACTTTCATTAGCACAACTAGTACCTATAAGCACCAAATCATTTTTTTTTAATATTATTATTTTGAGTCATACCTTCATTAATTTCGTTAGTTTCCTTTCATACTACTGCTGGAGCATCCATGTCAATCAGATGTAAAGCTTCAAGCCTTTGAAAATAAACTATCAACTCCAAACCATATACTTTGTCTAACACAAATGAACTATTCAACAATTCAAATTGCTCAGTCAAGTTCCCTCAATTGGTTGTTTCCTAAGTTGCTGATTCGGGTACGGGTATGTGGGTACGATACGTCGATACGGCAAAAAAAATTTTGGGGGTTGGGTACATTTGGGTACGTCCGTACAAAAAACATATTAAAATCATAGATTATACATATTTACAAACTATAAAATAAAAACAAGAATTATAATTTAATATTTAATATTTTTCTTTATTATTGAACTAATACTACTAGTAACATATAAAAATTTATGATATAATTAATATCATAAAAATTTATAATATAATTAATATGATATATTAATAATTTAATATATACACTATTAAAAAATTTAAAAATAATTAATATAGAATTTCAATTAATAAATAATAATTCAAATTTCAGTTATTTAATATTAGTATAAATTTATTATTTAACATTTACATCTATTATAATAATTAATAGTGTATTAATATATTAATATATTAATAAAAATGCCCGTTAAGGGGCCGGGTTCAGTAAATCCAACAGGGTTGGCTTCCAAGAAGGTCCAATGGGAAAAACCATCTGAAGGATGGTGGAAGATAAATTTTGATAGGGCCTCAAAGGGAAATCCAGGGCCTTCTAGGGCTGGATTTATAATTCGAGACTGGAATGGGGATGTGGTAGCTTTAGGAGCTAAGAAGTTACAGATTGGTACGAACAACATGGCAGAAGCCTTAGCAGCTGTATTAGCAGTGAAATGTGGTAAAAATTTGGGTGCCACAAAGATACATCTGGAAGGGGATTCGATGGTTATAGTTCAAGCGGTGATGACTGGAATAATACATGCTTGGCACCTACAAAATATGGTGGATAATATTAGGGAGGATTTATCATCCCTAGAAAGCTTTCAGGTTAGTCATATTAGGAGAGGAGGTAATGTAGAAGCAGATATATTATCTAAGTGAGCGCTTTCTTTTGATGAGGTGGGAGTTGTCAAATTTGAAGATTTTAGGGACGTTAGGTTGGTGGATTTAGATTAGAATGGGAGTACGATGCATTTATAGGTGAAAGGTGACGGACAAAGAGTGGGAATTTGAAAAAGGCCAGAATAAGTGTGGGAAGACGAGTGACAGCTGGGGAGTACACGGTGCCATTAATGTGATTTGAAGGTAGTGAGTTGGTTATAAGGGGAAGTAATGATGATTTCCCCATATATTTCAAAGAAGCATCTTTGAGAAGTTGCAGAGACAAGTGGTAGAGGCCGTGGGATTTAGAACCATGGAGGCAAACTTCACCTTTCGCTCGCAGAGATCTCTGAATCCTTTCTTCGGCAATGCATCTGCAAAAAGGATGGAGGTTCTATTTCTCATCAAAGACAAGAGGCTTGCACAATGTGTTCGAATGATCATGGGTAGAGATTTCGGTGCACTGAGACATAGATTAAGAATAAATTTAGATGTGTATTCCTTGATTGCAGCCTAGGGTCTAGATATTGGAGAGCCAGTGAAGCTGGTGAGAAAAGTCTTGAAGAAAATCGTCCATGAAGATTTTCTAGTGGGCATGGAGTCAATATTAGAATGGGCAGTTCCGAGGGTTGGCATAGACATTTCAAAAGGTGTAATTGATGAGGAAATGGAGCTGCTTTATAGCTACTCAGGTTTAAAGCCTTTCGTTCAATGGCCCGAAGGAAATTTTAAGGCAAGATGTCAAGAGGAAGCCCATCTAGGTTGGAATGCTCTTAAATTGTTTATTGAGATTGTGGAGCTAGATGAATTCATAGAGATGGCCAAAGCGGAGGCGCAAGGGATGGTGGTGCATGGAAAGCGGCTAAAGAAGCGTCTGAGGAGGAAGCAGAGGAAACAACAAACGAAAAGGCAAGTTCAAGAACTTAATGAAGGAGTGTCGACGTTTGGGAGCGCATAGAAAAGTAGGACCCTTGATGGTCCCTGTTAGCTTTTCTTGCCTGGGTCTAAGTTTTTGTATGTTTTTTGGTGAAACCTACTAAGTTTAAATTGGGGAGTCCTGTTGTCAGTAGTAATGTAGGTCTGTGTATGAAGTCTTTCGGTGGTAGGGTAAACAGTAAAAAATGCAGTAGTTATGGTGGCCTATGGTGGTTTTTTGGCATGCTTATATGCTTATTCTCTACTTTTGGTATTTTTTGGAAGTTATTGAACTAGAATGTATGTACTCTTTATTTTCAAGCAATAAAATATCTCGCATTACCGACCAAAAAATATTTATATATATTAATATAAATTAAACTATAAAATAATAAAATATTAAAATTAAAATTAAAATCATTTACATTATGTTATTTAATCATTATAAACAATTAATATTAATAAATTTAAACTTTTACGTTTTAAATGTTAATATTTTAATCAATGCAAAATTATATATGATTGAAATGTTATAAATTATATAATGATTAAAATATTAACGTTTAAAAGTTGAAAGTTTAAAAGATTTAAACTATTAAACAATAATTATTTAAGATTAATTAGGGATTCAATTTTTTTGTTTCAAGTTTTAAACCATTCATGGACTTTGGCAAACGAGTTGTGGCGAACTGTGGCAGCGTTTAAACTCCCAACTCCTCTCCTTCTTCACCTCGCATGTTCTCTCCTTGCAACTACCATCCAAACCGGCATCCTTTTTCCTCGTGAAATCAACCGCTATGTCGCCCGCGTTTGTGAAAGTTTTTTTTTGCAGTCGGCATCGATAAAATGAAAGCAGAGAAGATCCTTAATTTTTACCATACGAAAATCATCTTCGAAAAATTCTGCAATTACTGCATCGACCTGGGATTCGTCGCAACAAATCTAAAAACGTTTCAAACCTGAAAAAATCGAACCCAAATCGATTCCACGGCATTTTATAACAGTACCCAATTTCGGTACGGTACGTATCGTACCTGGAATCGACGAAGGAAATGGCCAATTCGGTAACTTAGGTTTTTGTTTCTTATCATCAAGTGAGCCTTGTGTTGCTTCATTAATTTTTGTGGCTTCAATAAATTGCAAATCAACATAAATATTTCATAGTCCTCCATTTGTCAATGGAACAGGCCAAGTAATTTGTTTCATCTTCTAAACATGACTACAAATCCAAAATTCCTTCGAGGTTTTCAGCTTCATGGGGCCCTTAACATGCTTTTCTATCCATTCTTCTTCAAAATCTGAATTTAAGAAATTTGAGGAATCTGAAGAAGCTACTTACTCAATTATTGCTTGGTTCTTCAAATCAATTATATACTTCCTACCCTCGTTTTCAATGGAGAGAGTGTTCCATTTCTAATTGTTGTTGGCTTAGACTGCTACCAACCAACCCTAACCCAGCAATGCATTGTACACTTTCTTTTGTAATGAGATGTTTGCGTCCTAATAAGTACTCTTTGGGCCATTAAAACAATTAACACCTTGATTCCTTGCTGGTCTACACCCACAAGTTGGAAAGCGGGGGGGCAAATGGTTACCTTGCCAAAACTTCTCCAAGTGTCGTCCAGAAATATGTTCACTAGACCCACCATCAACAATTTTATTATTCCCAGGAATCTCCATGTGCAGCACCATTGGTTTCTTTGACATGGTAACTGTAAGTAACATGGGATCAATCATTTGGTTTCCTCATAATGGCGGTTTGGTTATGGCGTCTTTCTTATCTTCAAATTATAAATGGGTTGTAGCATGCACCACCTCATTTTTCCCAGATGTAATATTAGTCATAGCATCTCAGAGTTCTGGAATACTTTGTAATGAACCCACAAAGTTAATTGGTATAATAGCTTGGAGTACTTATCTTGCAAATATTTTTTCATATTGCAAATGATTTGTTATCATACTTGCATTTGCATTTGAGTAGCAGCATTCATTATCCATAAGATACTCCACCTCAACTTTTGCTTCACAAAAGTCTTTCTTTTTTTGTACATGGGTCTAGGTACACAACATTTTTTGTTTGGGCTCAAGTAACCATGAATACTTCATCGTGCCTTTCTACAATTATCATGTCAATGTTGGCCTTTTGCTTCAAGCATCCGATGTCTTCATGATCTCCAAGTCCACACAATTTGCACAATAATCCTATTTTGTTTTGGTTTCTATGGCAATCTCTTGTGAAATGTTCCCATTCATCACATTGTCGACATTGTATAATGGGACGACCTTTGTAGTCATATTGTATCTAACTTCAATGTACCCTCTTTGATTTTGATAGCCACCCATAGATGCATTCATTTTATTCTATGGCTTCAGTGAAGTGTTTGGTGGAGTAAGTTGCTCTCCTTGTGTGGAAAGCACTTGTGTTCTTCGACACTTCAAATAGAATGGGCACTCTTTTATTGAATGACATAACCTAACAAATATCACAAAACTTGGGACAATTAGTTTTGATGTGACCCTCATTATTGCAATCAATACACCATAATTCTTTTGGCTCTTTGCTAATTTCTTTCTCTGCCTTGAATTCCTTCATCATTCGAAGCATGTCTATCCTTGATGTTTGCATTGTTCCTATTCACTATCACTACTTCTATCAAAACCATCATCTTCATGTATTTGTCCTTTAGATTGTGAGGACATCTTTTCCTCATTTTCTATATCCATTTTTTGATTATACACTAAAACATATGATGATGGTGGTACAGATTTCTTTTTTTTTCTTAATAAAGGAATAAGGCCTTCACTAGACTGTCTTTTCCCCAAACCATCAATAGGTTCCTTTTCTATTTGTACCAATAATTCTTTGAGCCTATGATTATGAGCTCTTACATTCTCATGTTTACCTTGTTTTGTATTATAGATTTCTACTGCAATTTTATTATCATCTTGTTGTAGCCTGAACTCTTCCGCAAAGGCTTTCCTTAATATGTCCACATGCTCCTAAAGGTTGGTTCAATTTCCATATACCAATCAATGGCTATACCTCTTAAAGAAGTTGGAAAAGACCATAGCCAATATGCTCTATCATCTTGGTCATTTGCTATCTAAATCATTCCATGGTTCTTGCAATGCCTAATGAGATCTTCTAATCCAGTACCTATAAACTTAGGCAACTTTTTCCTTTCTATACTCGAACTTGATGGTGGAGTTGCCATGGTTTTGTTCTAATGCAAACCTAATGCCTAAAACTTGCTCATGAGGTATTTTTAATTCAAACATTCCAATGCTACTCTAGCACTCTCAACCACGTGGGAATCCTCCACTCTTCCTATAACTTTAATGTTCTACACCCTTGTTTTACCTTCAAGTTCTCTTCTATACACTCCAACTTTTAGCCTTAGATTTTTTGGCTTGGCTTCTTCTCCTTTGATTGACAACTTTTCAATGCCTCAAAGGTTATTCTCATACATTTCTCTTTCTCCATATATGAAGGAATCTTTAGACTCTATCTCCCAACTTCCCTTGTCTAAAAAGAAGTTGTCTTGACTTTTCAACTTGGTCTAACAAATTGCCCCCTGCATCTGGTAGTGGTAGGTGTCTTAATATCTCCTCCCACTTTGCCTTTGTACACTTCTTTGTAGTGAGAATATTTTGATATTTATTTTCCTGATGACTTCAACTGACACTCCTACTCTAACTTTTACTTCAAGACGAGCTTCCATTTCGAATTTGCACTACCGTAGCTTCTTTGGCTACCTCTCATAGTTTTCTTATTCATTCCCTTTGCTCTATCAATCTTAAAGATCTCTTGGTCTCAACCATGTGGTATCTTCCCACCTTTATTGAGGTCTAAGAGCATGAATATCTTATATCAAATCCAATTTCTTTTAAGGCAACAATGTCAAGTGTTTACTTCTCCTTTTGATAACGCTAATACTTGAAATAATGGACAAATCAAGCAATGGAATATATATCTTTATTCACACATGAAGTTATTATAGTAGTAGACCAAAGATGCCCAGCCAAGAATCAAACTCCTTTCCATAACTATGAAAATTTTATTTAAAGAGCATAATGGTTGCCAAGCATAACACAACCATCTATCAACTAACTCCTATAACTGCAACTACCCAAAAACCAACCAACAATCAATACATAGTCAAACAAGTACTACATAGTTGGATACAACCATATTAATAAAACATAATAAATGCATTGTATGCTGACTAAATGATGTTGAAGATTAGATTCCAAATTAAAAAAATATTTTTTACAAACAATTTCTCAAATTCAAAGAAAACCACATCTGCCCTCCTTGTTAGTCTTTCAATTTACACAAAACAAAACAATGCACAAGGAAAACATCTCTTCAAATTAGCAAGGAAGTTCCCTAATTTAATCTATTCCTAAAATCGAAAACAAGTAAACTATAATGCAAATTACGCACATCGTACAAATAATTTTCTAGGGCTTTTGCATGTAAACAAAATGCTTCAAAAAGCAATCTAGACCTATCTTTTGATCTTGAAAGTAGGAGCACGAGACTAAAAGTACTTATCTCACCACAAGGTTTTATCCTTTTGTAACTAAACAATAATATGAATTTGAACACTAATGCTTTCTAATGACTAAAACAGAGATCAATGGGTACCCATCAGCAATTGGGTTAATATGAACAAAAACACTACTTACAACAGTTAAAACAAGATTGAAAGCAAGCAACAACTCCAAGGCATACAAAGCTACTCTGCAAGGCAAAGATAAAAAGGAACCTTCTTTATTACTTGACTTGCCAAACTTGCATAATTACAACACAAGATTCTAACTCTCAAACTGGAATGAAACCTTCAGCAGCATAAGCTTAACATAAACTCTCAGTAAATTCAATGTGCTCAATGCACTTATACATTGTCTAAGAGATAAAGCTTCTATGGAAAAATAAATAAAATTAAATTGCTTTAAAGCTACTTTTAAAACAACTCTTATCTGTATCTTCTAAAATAGGGAAATAGAACACTTTTTCAAACAACTAACTCTAAAATAATTAAATGAATACAATTTGCCTAAATTCGGCTCTCATTTTTGCTCAAAAATAAGTACTGTATAAAAATGGAAAATGGTGACAAATAATTGTTCCACATTATCATCTTCTATCTCTATATCTAAATTTGAATTATTTGAATGACTTGGAGATTTTGGTGATGATGTATTGTCTTTTAAATGGCTGCCCCACGGTGTGCATCAAAACTGTTCCATTTTGTGTTGTCATGAACAAGACAAACTGAAATAATAACACTCTTGAAAGCTAAAGCCCATGTTCACCAATGTTGAGAGGCTAGTTTGTTGGCCATGTAGGAATCCAAAGAGCTCCACTTTGATGAGGTGGTGAAGGTGAATCCCACTCAATGAGATTTCATGGAAGCTATCATGGAAGAGTACTGTCTTGAGGATGCATATAAAGAAAAGAACATCCAATGGCAACTACGTCAAAAGGACTGGGCAATACAAGACAACACTTTCCATGCATTGTTTGCAAAGATCAACATAAAGGACTTTGAGAAACATCAAATCCTCAAGTACCAAAACAACCTTCACTACTACATTCAAATAAAGATGGCATTTTTCTAATGTTGAAACCCTAGTGACAGCCAACTAGTACACAACAAAGACTTAAAATAAATTCAAGCCCAAAAGTAATAAAGAACCTTTTGCAAGTCTTAAGCAAAAGGGAGACAATTGAATTAAGTTCATGAGGAAGCAACAAAGCAAGGATACTTCACCACAAAATTCAACATCAAAGAAAAGTGTGATAAAGACCTAGAAGCATACCGCCATGTGGTGTGAAGCACACAAGACCCCATGCCATGAACAGATAAATTGTCACACCAACAAGGCTCTCCTAATAGAGTAACAAGAGCAGAGACAAAGTCAACATCATTACTTGTAAATCCATTTGAATAGAGTTAAGGAGATCAATTCATTGATGCACACCCACATGTCAAAATTGCAACTACAATGCTCCTTCTACCAGGATGAGGAGCACCTATTCCACTCACAGATGTGGGTGCCATTACATTTCATCACTGACAATGGAAGATAAGAATGTTGTAGAGATGTTGGTGTCCTTGGTAGCCTTAAGAAGGCACAAGCTTGTAATATTGAATAAGAGATGTAGCAACAAAAGGCCAGACCTTGGTTTTAAATTTTTTCCCACAATGAGTTTCTCCATGGTAATCTCTTGTGTTGTGAGCTCTGTTTTTGTGGTGTTTAACTCCATATTATGCACATATCATTCTACTCTATGCGCAAGGCTTAAACAACTCATTTCTAAGCACAAATGTATTGTTTTTATAAGCGTAACCTCAGTAAATAGCCATTCAATCAACTAATTTATAAATGAGATAAGACTCATGTTGGTGAACTAGCTGTGGAATGTATATGCTAATGATGGACCATATTAACAGTTTGCAAAGACAGAAAAGAGTTAGTAACTCTTTTATCTGAACCAACAATACTAAAGTCAACACCTAGTGCCAAAAGGACAATATCCTCCAGAAAATGACCTTGACTATGAATCCCCAACTGCACAATCCTGAGGAGATGTTGGGAGCTCCTTGTTTCATTCCTTGTGCGAATTGAAGGATATCCTTGTTAGAAAAATATTTGTTGAATTTACAGTACAAACAAGTGGAGTGAGAATTTCCTATGCATTATGTTTTCATTCAAATATAATCTCTTTCAAACAAGTGGCATACTTGATCTACTTTTTGTAAAAATTTATCAAATTGTGACTTCACTGGTCCTTATCCTGTTTGAAATCCTGATACTTTAGTTGAAAGAGGATTTTAGTCCCTGTCCCTCCATTCAATCCTAAGCAAAAAGAAAAAGAGCAAATTGAAACCAAAAAGATCAATACTCCACCTCCCTTCAGATTTATTGCCACACTAGTGAGGAGATCAAAATCATTTCTTTATTTATAGATAATATATTATTGCTTGAAATGGAAGTAGCATAAGATAATATACTTTAGCCATGGTAGCACTCCAAAGTCAAATCACTAACCTCAAATAACCACTTTAAGACATAGTTGCAAGAAGAGGCTATTGAAAGCACTCACAAGACACACCAAAGTGTCAGGATACCAAGATTAGGTTTCTCAAGACTGACCCCAGGACCCTGCATATGGTCAATCCTGGGAAAAAAATTATGGGCTAATCTTCACTAATCAAACTACTTAATAGATTCACTAATTGGTAATATTTCTGGTAAACATTAGCCAATTTTTATTTGAAATTCACCAAAATTGAATATGTTCACCTAAATCTACCAGCACTATTTGTAAATGTTATGTGCACATAAAGCTTAAATTTTGTAATATTTACTGACTATTCTATGCTTCTTAAAAAAAAAAAATCCTGTTCTTAATCCCTGTCTAATATACAAGTGAAGATGATACTAGTAAGGTTTAAGAACCTTCGACAGTTTATGGCTTCTGATAACAGTTACATGTCTAACTCAAAACATATTGGCTGCTTTATTTCTGCCTATTTTCTGTTTTTTGTATCTTGGTTCTGAAAAAAAACCTTTTAGTATGGCATGTTGCCACTTTCTTTCTTTTTTTTAAACATTGGATCGGAAACTAGAATCCTTTTATCTTATGGAATCTGGCACTGCTGCTGTCTAACAAGTAGTTTTGAATATGTTTCTAATATGAGGCTTATGTCTTTAGTTATAACATACCATTTGGCAGCTTTGTATTTTGATGTAATTAATAGAAATTTCAACTGTTTTAAAAATTTAATTTAGGTTTCAGAATACTCACAAGAATATGTTCCTCAAAGGCACACGTTTCAGATAATGGTTATAAATGAATGTTCCCAGCATCAATCCACCCCATCCAACCACCCGTGCAGCTCCCAAAAACGATGCATCGAGATGGAGAACATCTGTCTGATAGTAGAACATGACAGTTGAGATGTTTGGAATTGTAACTTGAGCTAGAAAGAACCACAGCATTGGCCTGATATTGCCACAACACATTACTGTCAGAATAAGTTTAAGCAAACACGTAAAGAAAGCCTGAAAATGTCACCAAAACCATGTAACTGTAGTGACTATTGTATAAAAGAATATTTAAGTATGAGTGGCTTCCACTTAATTAGTACCGTAAAATTATAGGTTGTCTCATGGCCTGAATTAGAGTACTAAAAGCAGACTTCACATTAAGGAGCCATGGTTTTTCTCTGTAATCTTTATGATCAACTCTCTTTGACTCAGACTCAGATATTTTCTTCTCTCCCTCGATTCCATGAGGTTTTTTCCTCCTCCTCATACCATCCACTTTGTGAATGTCAAGTAAGGAATGCTTATCCTCAGAAAAAGATATTTCTTCCTTCATGGATGTGTCATCCTGCATCCTCTCATTACTTTCCTCTACAATCTCTCCTGATTTTTTCTTCTCAACTTTAACCCAATCTTCATCATCTTGTGTAACCTGTTCTTCCAAAACATCAGTACTGACATGTGGAGAGAATTCAGATTCTCCTCCATCATCCTTCTCTTCTGGGTTTTCAAGTATACTTTTTGGCATGTCAGGAGGTTCTTGTTCATTGCTGACCTCAGTATTTACCTGTTCATCTGTCTTAGAACTGCTTGAAGACTTTTCTTCAACCAAGCTACAGGCAAACAATTGAACAGTAGGAAATATGGAGAAAAGAAGATATATCATTTGGATCCTCAAGTTAGATAGTGCATAACCACCAATTAAGCTGCCAGCTATGCCTCCAACTGCCATAGCCAACCATGATAGCGACTGCAGATCACCAGCATATGCTGCCCTGCTCAAAGACAATTTGTTTTAGTTTATAATCCAGGTAGAACAAGCCAGCATATTAGTTAAGTTACAGAACACTGAAGCTAACCTTTCCTGCCTTGCAGCCTCTGCAACCATTGCATCAATAACAACGTCAGCCATTGCTGAACCCAAATTTTGAAATGTTAAAAGTATTGTGAGAAAGGCATATGAATTTCTCAAAGATTTGATGACCCCAAGGAAAAGCCATGGAACCAGTGAAAGGATGCTTGCTATAATCAAATATGGCAGCCTCTTTCTGCCTTGAATGGGTACACAGTCTGACAATATTCTGCATATACATAGCTCAGATTTTAGTGCAAATAAAGGAAACAATGTCACTAAAAAATGAAACCATCATTGTGAAAAGATGGCAAATGTGTTGTGAAATCTATTCCATATGTTATCTTCAGGGCTTTTCTTCAAATGAAGCCTACCCATATAGAGGTTTTATACTCCATGGGAAAAATGCAATTGAAACCAAAAATTGAGAGGCGGAAGGGCTCAATTTAAGTTCATCCTTCAACTGGTATGAAACTGCAGTCCACGCAAAGGATCTAAAGCCCTGAAAAATAAGAACAAATTGTCAAATAGATGCACTTGTAAGGACATAAGAGCTGAAACACACATAAGTCCTTTCAAACAAGATTCAAGACCATCCTTCTTTCCAACTTCCATCTATCCTAGAAATACATCCTCATGTGTCCTAGTGTTTGTATCAAAAATTTGTATCCTTTAATTTACTAGAGCATCTTGAGCAAGACTACCATGGCTAAAGTAAATGCCAATTTTGTCTACTTATAGTTATTATCTAAGCATTCTGCATGCAGTGCAGCATGAAAGCAACAGCATGAGCACCTATAATCGAGGGAACTCAAGCTGGTTAAGTGGCAAATTTTGCTTTAACAGCATTAGAGAAAAGAAAAGGTCATGCAACTATTCTTTGCTACACATATTTCTACTAACTTAAAAGTGCAATTCTTTCAAAGTAAGCCAAAAAGAGTTTACTGAGTATTTCCTAGTAGTACATAGTAAATGATGGTGTCTAGTTCAGTTCCTGGTCACTACAAATTCTACAAAATTGGCCTCAAAGCCATTAAAACCTGTACTCAATTGTGGGATCTGAGGGCTCAGTCATCCAAAGAGTCCATCCTATAATGATATCTTTCCTTGAACTGATGAATGTAAACAAGATTGAGGATTCTGCCTCACATCATGTTATGTAAGTGCTGTTCTTTTGTTAGGAAACTTCTTGAAATATGTTTACTGCACAATGTGGACTTCCTTTATGCTTAGATGTAAGGCCAGACCATAATAAAGCTAATCAGAGGAGGAATCGCACAACTGAGGCAGTGACGAGAGGAACAAAAACACCAGCATTCTTCCTATGTTATCAAACTGACTTATGAATCATCTATTCATCTGGGTGGATGTCAATTTATGTTCCAAAAAGTGCACAAAGATGAATTTTAGATACAAAGGCAAGCATTCTTGTAAAAGTGAATAAAAATTGCAAGGGAAGTTGTAGAGAAACCTGAGTCCAGTATATCAGACAAATAAGCAGAAGGAATGGAATCCCAAAGCTGCTCTGCAACTGCCTAATCCAATTCATGGTGCTTAAATATGCTCCACAGAAAATTGAATCTCCAATTTGTCTTATCTCCTCAGCTACTATTTCGTTCTAGAATCAAATGAAAACCATATTAACAAAACAACCATTCTTAATCGGTAAAAATAAAACCAGAAACAAATGCATGAACATTTCACCCTAATGAAAGATAAAGAAGTGTTCACATATGACAAGAGTTGAATTGATATAAAGTCTAGTCCATTAAAAAGAAAAACCATTCTTAATCAGAATATATAGCCCAAATGAAAGAGAAACCAATGTTCTTTAATACCAAGAACTGCATTAATCGAAACCTGTGAATTACTGACACACATAGATCTCACTAATGAAAACCTGTGATTTACCAACACCTAAATGAATCTTACCTATTAAATCCTGTGAAATACCAACATCCACATGAATTATCCTAATGAAAACCTCCAAATTATCTCCACCCGCATACATTTTACTGATATCAAATACCGGATTACTAACACCCACATCAATTTTACTGGTAAATACCTACAAACTACCAACAGCCACATCAATTTTACAAATACCAACACCCACATGAATTCTTTTTTTCCCTAATGAAAACGTACAAATTAGCAAACACCCACATAAATTCTACTATTAGTCACCTACGAATTACTGACACCCACATGAATTTAACTGATAAAAACCTACTAATTAGTAATTACTAAACACCCAAATAAATTTTACTACTATAACTGAAATGCAAAATTCTCTGAAGCAAAACCTACGAATTATCAACGCCCGCGTGAATTTAAGTCATAAAAACCTACAAGTTATCAATTTCCACATGAAGTTTACTAATGAATCCTGCTAAATATCAAAGCTCACATGAATTCCGCTCAAGAAAACCCGCAAACCGCCAACACCCACATAGGTTTGGACAATTGAATTTCAGCGAATTGTGCATTCAAAAAGCCAAATGCGTTCATTTTTATTTAAAAGAAATAAACGAAAACCATTTGAGACGGTAACGTGGCCTGCAAATTCAATATAATTCAAGTTTGAGAGAGAAAATAGATCAGATCTTACCTTCGAAAATATTTAGAAAGAATTTAACATCCACTACAGCCAAAAACGAAATATCTAACTGCAAACCCGCCAAAAAATACGCAGGCCAAGACAACACTTATTATTTTCCAGTGCTTTTTGAGATGAATGCTTCTCCTTAATTGACAAGTAACCAAGAACAAATAAAGCAACAGAAGATCTCGTAATAGTGCTAATTTATATGCTGGCAAAATGAGCGTTGCGAATTTGTTTTTTAACTGTATTTTCAGTTATAGTCCTCATTATATTACGTGTTTCGAATTTTGAGGGTTTACAAAAAGTCAAAAAGTGAGAATTGGTCATAAATTCACAAGGATGAGTACAAAATTTTATTTGATCTGTATGTCGCATTATCGCATATTTGTATTTTTATATTTATCTGTAATATTTTTATAGTTTATTAATAGAATAAAGTATTATGATATTGCTATCAGGATTCAACCGTGTAGTTTTCGAGTCAAACTCATTGACCCATGTTTCATGAGTAGTGGTTCACAAGAACCCATCTCTCATGATAATGAATGGTCCACTTAGCACTCATTGCATCTAGGTGATGCTCACAGAGGTGACGCATTGGGTCATCCTGGGAGGTCACCCATCCCAGTACCGCTCCAGCTCAAGCACACTTAACCACAAAGTTTTCCCAAGGTTAAGCCCACTTAGCTTGCAACCCCACGGGTTAAGCGCGCTTGAGCTAGAGCGGATACTGGGATGGGTGACCTCCCGGGACGACCCAGTGCTTCACCTCTATGAGCATCACCTAGATGCAATGAGTGCTAAGTGGACCATTCATTATCATGAGAGATGGTTCTTGTGAACCACTACTCATGAACATGGGTCAATGAGTTTGACTTGAAGACTACATGGTTGAATCTTGATAGCAATATCATAATTTGACACACTGTGGAAAAGTATAAAGTATCATATGTATTGTAATTATGTTGCTTTTGGATTATATTGTGTGTGAGTTTTTTCATCATCCAAAAGCAACATTATGAATTGTGGAAATCTCATATCATTTAGTCATATATATCATTACATAAAATTATAGCAAGCTAAATTACTTTAATAAATTTTAAAATTGTAGTATATGGTCTAAATTTAAAAAGTGGATGATAGACTATAAAATTCTAGACTTTATCACAATATATCTAGAAGAATATCTAGATCATATTTTTAACTAATTGAAAATTAAAAACACATTAATGTGTATTCTAATTCTAGACAATGCAAGAAGAATGTATGTAGACTTTCTTACATAAAGTAGTGATTATATTATACAAGAGAAGGAAAAAAATGCAATCCAAATCTTAATAAACAAAAAAATGTACTTTTGTAAGGGTGAAAGGTGTATGTCTTCTAATTTTACACTATTTTGTGTATGTGTGTTGACATATAGTCCTACCATACTGTGAATGATGAAAATGTGAATCACAAACAGTAACAATGCAATGAAAGTACAAAATTCATATTTCAACAATCACTCAATAAAGTTTAAGATCTATGCATAAAATCAAATGATAAACAATAATGTCATAACAAAGATCTTAGATTGCTCTATTGTTTCTTTGATAAGTAGTTGAATGCGGAGATTTGAATGAAATGAAAGCTTCTTATTTATATGTTTCACTTGATATTTGATAAATGGGGGAGATTAAGATGAGATAATTAAAAATTATTTAATTATTATAGATATGATAAAAAGATTAAGATAATTAAATAACTAAAGATTATTTAATTATTACAAATGAAAAGAGGAAAATGTTAGTCTAATTAAATAATTAATATAGATAAAATAAATGACAAGGATAATGATGAAATGATAAGATGAAAATGCATTAGTCATTGTTGGGTGTCTATACACATGATTTTTTATTAATTTGATATTTTAATTTACCCTCCATTCAAATTGACTTCAAAAATTACAATTCTTACATCCTAATATATTGGTTTCTCTACTAAGGTTTAAAATTGTAGGTGCAACCTTGACCTAGTTCAAGGTTGCACATATGGGATCCACCCACCTTTTAAAAAAATTAATTTAATTATGGCCTTAGGCTAACTCAATCCAAACTAGTTCTTATGTGTCAAGTCTTGCACCTAAACTTTTAAATTTTGTGCCTAAGACATGTATAAAAGGACATCACTCGTAGGTTCTTTGCATATTACTTATCATCCAATATCATCCCTTTTCATCTAAAATCACTCATTATTAGCATTTTTTCAATCATATTCACCCATACCCTTACCATTACACTATTTTGCATTAACTATTATAAATGCCTTGAAATTTGTATCACTAAATTTGATACTCATAGTTATTGCAATAAGTCACTCTATCACTCATTGTCATTTCTCAAAACCTTTATTAGCTTAACTAAATCACTATAAGTTGCATTAGTCACTTGTGTTTTGCAACTGCATCAAAATTATCAAATCAATCAACAAGGCTTTGAAGTTCCAATGGTGTTCTTCAATTCCACTAAGCATTCTTGGTGTAGAAAAGAAATTATTGTGAGAACTAAAGAATTGAAGACCTTGGGTTTAGGGATGCAATAAAGGCTTAAATCCCACCATTCAAGTCAAAATCAAGCATAAGGGGATCAAGGCCATATGTATGGGTTTGAACAGTGTCCACACACAATCTAAAAATTTACAAAGTATGTTTGCCTTAGTTTTTTCATCTAAGATCAAATTTCAAGAAGAAGATAGTAAACATTTATCAAAAATTTCAATCTCCCCCTCTCTAACCATTTTTTATTTTTAGTTATTTATTTCATATCTAATCAAGTACACATTTTTTATTAACTATAATATCTAAGGTGATGTAATCATTATTATTTATTTACATTTATTTACTCTAGATATTTATTTAGGGCCATTATATTTACTTATATAAATTTATGAACCCATTAAATTGTACACTCCCTTAGGCTTTTTCCTTATATTTTTATCCTTTCGCATTCTTTTTAGATGTGATATTTTATTTTGGATTTGATTAGGGTTTAGATCTACCCTCACTTTTGCTTCATCACTATATATTGCATAATCTTTTGAGTCTTGTTGTTTTCTACTTCTTTGATCCTTACCCCACCTACCTTCCTTTTGATTGTATTTCATTTTTAGATATTTCACAATGGCTTGTATTCAATCCCTATCTTTGGCCTATGTGTATTCATATATGAAGGATCCTAATGTCTTTTCACCATTTGTTGCATATTACTTGTTTTTCTCAAGGATATCATCTATTTTTTACCACATGGAGGGTTCTTTGTGCTCTATACATGCATTGATTCATAATGTATCTCCTTTTTCATATTTTATGCACTTTTTCATCCATGTTAGACAACTTTTATTCATTTATTTACATGATATAGGATGATTATACACCTTGTGTGACAAATGAGGATACAAATTTAGCTTTATTTTTCATGCTACATTTAGGAATTACTTCATGTGATGTTGTTATACCTACTAAGAATATTCCTTCTACATCTCATGATATTTATCGTATCACATCTATGGACTCGTGTACACATACCTCTATTGTTACTTCAATGATTTGTTTGTTGATATAGGATTATTTATATATGATGATTATCTTAGTGGTGAACTTTACAACAATTATATTCCTTTATGACTAGAGATATGCCTCTATATGATCATCCTTGCTCTTCATCTTCTCATGGTGTGGTTGATGATATTTACTTCATAGTGACATTTTTTATGCTAATGATGCTTTATTATGTGGTGATAATACATTTCATGTTTCTAATGCATGATTAGTTGTGATCCTTTATTGTCTATGTTTATCACTTTAGCCCTAACTTGTATGAATTCATTCAACATTTATGATTCATGAATGATATACTTATAACTGATAATGATGGTATTTTTCACTTCTTGTTTCTTAATTATTTATTTAATGCTAATGATGCTTTATTATGTGGTGATAATACATTTCATGTTTCCAATGCATGATTAGTTGTGATCCTTTATTGTCTATGTATATCACTTTAGCCCTAACTTGTATGAATTCATTCAACATTTATGATTCATGAATGATGTACTTATAACTGATAATGATGGTGTTTTTCACTTCTTGTTTCTTAATTATTTATTTAATGGGGATCTTCATGATGTGTGTGTGTTCTTGATGACAAGGATTCACCTTCTTTATCGCATGATGTTATAAATTATGATCATGCTTCTCAATCAATAAATATTATTGGTACACAATTTGCAAACATCTCTCATAATTTTTTGGATTTTATGCTTTATAGTGCTCACATTTTTAGAGATATTTGGAATGATACATTTAGTTATTATGGAAATGGTTATGAATATAGGTGTATATGCATGTGTAAAAAATGTCTTCATATATCATGTCATGCCCAAAATTTCACGACATGAAAATAGAATAAAAAATTAAAAATTAAAAAAACACATCGATTAAGCACTCATACCCTAACAAGGTGGAACTTGTAACAATCTATATTTACAATTTGTGGAGGTTCAACAAAGACACTTACTTTGTGTGAGCCCTTAGCGTGAAGTACAAAAGTCACACAAATGAGTTAGGACTTGAATGGTATGCCTCATTGCTAAAGTGTGATATGGCCTTTAAGTCTAAACTTAAGTTGTGTAATACCCTTAAATTTAATGTTGATAATTATCATGCATGGACATAATTTTCCTTTGAACTTCATCATAAGGGAAATTTCAATGACCATCTTAGAATATTTATTTCTTCCCGCACATAATAATTTTCTCCTTCACCCATAATTTATGCCCACACACAATATTACCAATGACATACACACACACACACATATATATGTATATGT
>VDFB02171279.1:0-15355 GCA_007258455.2 Sequoia sempervirens | reverse complement strand
CACGATGGATGCATGATGGATGAGTGATGGATGAATTGGTGATGATGATTAACTATTCATGCTATGATGTTAGTGTGGAAAATGAAGAAATTAGATGATGACAAGAGGATCCAATAAGCCAACATTATGAGAGATGATGATGAGAAATGATGATGAGAAATGATGATGAGAAATGATGATGAGATGGATGATTTGCTTATCAAGGACTGGGATTTTAAAAGGGTTGCTTACTTTATGTTTGATAACACGCCTAAGCATGATGCATCAAGGTATAAAGGACCACGATGGCGTTGTACTTAGTGTGATGGACTTTGACTCAAAAAATAGATAGGAGTATTCTTGTTCACACCTGGCATATGGAAACCTTGCTAGGATGCACTTTAGAAGTTTTAAACACCTCGGACCAAAACACAGAAAGGTATAACCAATCAATGCAATAGTCAACAAGCCATCCAAAAAATCCTCTATACATATCTAACAAAGAAAGTATTTTCCAAGTTATTTTACAAGAACGTCCAACAAGCACAACAGACAAAAAGATAATGATCGTTGCCCCATTCCTATCTCTCTAAATCCTTCATTTGGATATCATCGAGAGGTCCTTGGAATGAGCGCAATAAGATAAATCAAAAGAAAGTATCAAGTATACAAACAAGCCCATGTTCTTCATACCTTCAGCCAAGGGATGTATTTTGATAGGATAAGAATCCAAGGTGATATCAAATGATGCCCATTATTAAGACGATATATCTAGGACATGCATTGTATAGGATGATGATGGTTTGATAAGTTGATTGATAGAATTTGATATAAGGTTATTGACATGTCACTGGCCCGATCAAGAGTTTGATTTTGTTGTTTTTAAAGATTTGTTGTTTGCCCTACGATTTTGATTTTTACGATTGACTTTGCTTTTGCCAATTTGTTGTGATTGTTTTGTTTTAGCGTTGCCAAGGAAGGATGAAGGTGACGATCAGTTTATTATGGATGATTGATTATTTGAGTGAAGCGAGATGAGATGGATGGATTTTCAATGTTGGATCACGACATTTGGAATGTTTGAGAACATTTTTTGGATTTTTGATGTTTTCAAATGTTTTGGATTTTGATGTTTTCATTTGTTTTGGATTTTGATGTTTTTGAATGTTTTGTGTTTTTGATGTCTTTCGGGGCTGATCAAAGATGATCCTTGCCTCACGTTTAATTTCCGAGATGACATAGTTTGGATGCCATGTTTTTGACGTTTTCTAATTTTTTGAGTGTTTTTTGATTTTTTGATTTTTTGATGTTTTTGGATTTTGATATTTTGGATTTTTTTGGATTTTCTGATTTTTTTGATGTTTTTGGATTTTTGCATGATTTTGACGATTTGGATATGGACATGTGTGACGATATTAGTGCTATGTTTGGGATTTTGTTGAAAACCAAGCTAAGGTTGATTGATCGGGTCGATGGATTGATGATGATGATAACATTGTTGAGGATGCACAACAATGCAAGGATAGTGTTAAGCAACACAAGGATATCTTGATGATTTCTTGATTGGATTTGATTGATCATAATTGATGAAGCTTGATTTGAAATAAAAGTTGCACAAATGATTTGATGTGACGTTGAAGGATGCGTTATATGCGACTGATATTGATTGTTTGGATTGATGTTCGATGAAAGATGAAGCTTGATAAGGAATGTTTTCTCGTCAAAATATGCCATGGGCTAATGATTTGGATTTTGGATCACAACTGCTTTGACCAATTTGATTTCACGTTTGTCAATGTTCGGATCACAACATAAGTTGGAGGATATAGATCAAGTTTTATTCTTGAAGCAAGATGTAAATATCTGCCCCCAATGTCTAGCAATGTATGGAATGAGATGCTCGGATAAATGTATGGATGGATGGATATGGTAAGCATGCAAAGTATGCCAAGGATTTATCTTGAGATAAGATAAGGTACTCGAATAACGAATGTTTATTTGGATAGTGTTTCATAGCTCAGATAATGCTGCATAGGATAGGATCGATGAAAATGACCCATGTCAAGATGTTTTACCGTAAGCAAGTGTAGAGTGTGCCCCAAATTTTCATCAAGATCAAGATAACTCGGATGATGGATGTAGATGGATGAAAATGAATTGGATCGATGGTTTATGGATGAATGGATTTATTATGGATAAGATGGATGGAATGCTTGATTTATTACAGATGGGATGAGATGCTTTCAACTGAGCTGGCGCACATAGATGCTCGATTCTACTCATGACGCCTATTTGCCAGGTTTTCATCATGGTCTTGCCCAAAGCGCCACCGTAGTGGTTTTCACTGGAGGATGATTTTTCTCTTTACTATTTTCAATCCTTTTTCTGATTTTTTTGGATTTTCATAATTTTTTTTGGTTTTTTTTGGTTTTTTCTGAAAGATTCATGCTGAACCACCTGGTGGTGTTGACATAGATGCCCCTATCATAATGTGCCATCGATATCCTGCTTGAAGGAGTTGCTTTGCTAAGATACGTGCACTTGAATGCAACTTTTGGGATTTGTGATCTGCTTCATTGATACTAGGGTTAACTCTGTCTCTGTACGCACATCACGATAGAGTGCCTTCTGAATCCTTATGATAAAGGGTCGTTGCCAATACATGGTCAATATGAGAATTATATATCATGCGTGGAGGCGTGGATGGAGTGAGTTTAGGGATAAGAGATGGATTGGTTGACAGTTTGGAACCTTTGACTCTCCAAACTTGGGAAGATGAGCGATGATGGATGGATACAGAAGTGTGCGTGGAATTAGGACAAAGTGCTTGATACACTTTGTATGTCACTTGAAAAAAATGCTTTTGATTTTGTGGATGTCTTTGATGGATACTTTTCCCTCTTTTATTTTCCCCATAGTATCTTTGACTGATGGTGTTTGATAAGGATGATCTTTCTTTGTATTCTTTGGTATCCATTTGTATTTGATTTGTCCATTCTGCTTCTCAGCTTCTTTTGCTTTGATAACGTTCTTCATACTTTGATTCAAATCTTCCTTTTGACATTGGTCCCAATTCATGGATGGGGTGATGGGTGGATGAAGATCCATGACGTGGCTAGTTATAGTATTGGCATCGGTTTCATCACAAGGATTCTTTGTGCTTCCTACATTGACATTTGCTTGAGACAAAGTTTCCCCCAGTATGGTGGTAGTAGTACCTTCAAGATTTGATTCTGCTTGTTCGAAGAGCTCTTGTTCAGAATGCATTCTCTGATCAATGATCCCTGTAGATGACATTATTTCCATTTGCTGCTCTGCTAATTCTGGATTATACTGTTTTGTCTGATTTTCTTCCTTGAGTAGATAATGTTTGATATCTTTATTCATGATTTCCTCAATCTGATTTTGTGATATATCTGATCGTGATGTTGACAACTCCATTTGATTGTAGGAGTTAAGAATCTGCTCTTTTTGTGTAACACAATCTTGTTCTAGATGAAGATCATCTATGTGTCCATCCATAGAAAGCATCTCATGGGTAGGTGGAGGAGTATGTGCTACATGGATATGATCATCTTGCATAGATAGGAGAGTGTCGATTAGATGATTGTAATAGCTTGAAGATACAAATTCTTGATCTTGAATGATTTCAGAGTTGCTTTCGACATGCTTTAGATCAAGTTTCTGACATGGATCAGTTCCAAAGGATGGATTGCTTATAAATGGTTCTTGGATGTCATCATTGTACATGGTAAGTGGTTCAATATCCTCAAGTGTCGAGTTTAGGATTCTTTTAGTATTTGTAACCATGCTAGACTTTGGTGAAAGATTTTGATCATGCTTTGGAATAAATTCTTGAGATATGTCCTCTAACTCATAAGGTGATGTAGAGACATTTTCAACATGATCATAGGTGAACTAATTGTGCATTTTGTCAATTGGATGAAATAATCCTAACACTCCTTGAAAGAGATCACTAAAAAGTGGCTCTTGATGTATGGTGAGTTGATCATCAGATTGTGTAGATACATCCTCAATGTGCTCCTCGATGGAGAGGTTTTGATCATTGTTTTCGACAATTGCGGTGGAGAGATTGTGAATGTCTTCGACCATAGAGTCAAGTGATGTTGATATTTCTTGAATTGTCTCATTGTCAAGTTTTGTTGGTGGATTTTGATCGTGATTCAAAAGTGACTCTCGACATATGGCGATTTGATCATTGGATGAAGTAAACGTGTGCTCAGTGATGGATTGATCTTGATCCTTGTTTTCAATAGTTGTCATCTTTTGTGTTTGTGCTCGTGTTAGTTGGGTAGCTTTAGAGGCTTGGGTAGCTTGAGATTGTTGAAGCCCTTGTTGGTAGGCTTGATGTGCTTTTAGTGCAATGCTATGATATTGACTTATTGCACTTGGTTTTGGCAGTAGTGGTGGTGTATTTGGAATCGTGTTGGATGCAGTGACAAGTGATTGAGATACACTTGGAGCGATAGTGATTGTTTGAGATGTGATGGGCATGATAGTGGTGGTTGGAATGATTGAAGGGATAGTGATGGTTGGAATGACTGAGGTGATAGGTCCTTGGGAGACCGTATTTTGATTTGGGATCAATGTTGTTGTTTGATTAGATACCATCCATTGGTGTGATGTCGATGGTATATTCAAAGGATTTGATGTGATGGTTTGATTGACATTAGGTTGATTGATTTGGGTGGAGTGATTGGTGCTAGGTAAAGGGGGAAGCCCTAAACCAAGGAATGATGTTGGTATTAGTGGTGGAGTTTTCCCTTGGTGCAATGCCTCAACTATTTTGGAAAGTGCAGCAATTTGATCTAGCCAATTTTGTTCTTGATTTTGATCTTGACTCCCTTGATATAGTTGATTTGGCTCTTGTTTAAGCAGATTTGGAGTGTGTAGTTGTGTTTGATTTTGGACAATATTTTGATTTGTGATGACACTCAGATTTGGCATGATGGGTTGAAATTGACCATTGTTCATGTTTGGAATATTCGTATGATTTGCAAATGTATCCATCCCAAAGTTTGCTGGATTCATGTTTCGAAAACATGTTCTTGGTACCTTCTCATTTGGTTTGTAGGGTTTTGGTGGGACGACGGTGTTCGTTTGAAGGCTCATGTTTTGATTGTTCGGTTGACAGACTTGTAGATTTGGACTTAGATTTACCATCGGGAAATGTGTTCCAATCTTTGATTTGGGCATACTCACACTTTTTATTCTATTGACATTTGTCGAAGGTAATGGTCCCATGTATGGATTGTATAAGTGTGAGTTTTGATAATCAATCGGCATTGTAAGGCTTTGAAGATTCAATTGATTTGGATTTCTCAAGATGTATGGATCAAGTTTGTATTCCATGTTCTCCTTGTGTTTTGACCTTGTCATAAAAGTGACCCCTAAGGTTTTTAGGATCAATGACGAGATGAAGGATGAAAGGTGAATGATATGAGTGATGAACGTTTAGGGACTTTGGATCAATGCTAGACTTAGGGCTTGATTTTGATTGTTTGGTTTGGATGATGAACTTGTAAACCCTAAGATGTTGGATGTGATCTTTAGGATAAATGTTGTTCAAAAAAGTGATAATTTAATTAAGTGTGTGAGGAAGGATTCATCCAAACACACTTAACTAAGCAATTGACTTTGATTTGGTTTTGAGGATGATTTACCCAAGTCTAGCATGATGTTTCCAAAGCTCTAAAGTTGTTTGGTGGGATGGATTTTGATAAGTGTTTGGATGGATGAAGTGTTTGATTTGATCCTAAGAGACTTAGAGAGACTTTGTTTACTAGGCCAAGGTATTGAAGAACACACTTTTCTCTAAGAGCAATCAAAAGACCAATATGACCAAAAGATATCAAACACATGTGTGGGGTCCAATTTGTTATCTTTGCTTAATGATTTCTTTTTACCACAAACACACTTCTTGATTAGGTTTCAAACTAAATGTCCCACGTCACAACTTCTTTTCATCCCACAAAGTGCTATGTGGAAGTTCCAAGAAATTAGGACAAGGGTTGCCTAATGTTGACCTTTGTAAGAGCAAATTAAGATGTAAACCCAATTACTTAGAAACCTCTAAGGACATAATCCCAAGGGTAAGCAATAGTTCTTGGGTTTTGTCAAAGGTATTTGCTCTAACTAAGGGGTTTGAAATTCTGATGATGATGTTGAATGATGGTTTTCCAATATTTTTGATAAACACACTGTGTTTTCAAACCAAGAACAAGTACAAGCCCTATGGATGTGTAAGACAATATTTTTTGAATCCCCACTTGGACAAGTCCGGCTATGCTTATCTTTAGCAAATGGTTAGATGCTTGACCCTTGGCTCCCTCCTTTATCGGTGCGTCAATCCAGGCGTGGGGGGCATCAACACCCATGAAACTCCATGGCATGTTTTCCATTTCTACTAAAGATCGTAAAAGTGTGGGGCGGCTTCAGAACAACCGTTCTTGCACCAACAAATAGATTAAGGACTTTGGAAAATTCTAGCACATGGGTTCTAGTAAGGACTTTCCGTTCGTGGAGATTGACCCATACGGTAAGAGTCCCCTTTTGGATCCATCTTGTCGGAGCCAACCATGTGATAATGGCATTTAACCAATACCCACATTTATATCCATTTGGAAATACTCTCTTGGCTTTAGAGAGTGTGGTTGGAAATGTCGCGTTCCTTAGATTGATAGTACACTTTTTCCTACCCCAAGCCGGGCCACTCTAAGATAAAAAAGCAACAAAGACACAATCCAGGTGACTTGATCAATCTTTGATGGCACAAAGAAAGAGAATGTATCTTGAAAATGCCCTACTCACACTGCATGCAAAGATATTGTTCAATTTTAAGCCCAAATCAAAATGTAGGGTGATCACTTTATCTTACACCAAAATCTACCAAAATGGCCTTTTGATTCTCAAGATAAGCAAATGAGAAGCCTTATCGATCCTTTTCAATGACTTTTAGTTTAAGTAAGTAACCAAAAACAAAGAAAACACACATTCATTTTATCCTTCCAAAGAAATTATGAGTTAGTTTTAAGCACCAAGATAAAGTCAATGAAGTTGCTTGTTCGATTTAATCAAGAAACAAATATAGTCAATTTGCCTAAAATTAGTTTAACCCCTTGCAATGAAAATTGAAAGCTTTTTCAAGTGTTGGTTTTAAAGCCCAAAGAAATGGTGAGTTACCCTAAAACAAAAAATTAAGGCATGTGAGGGAAGCTCAAAGCATTTAAAAACACTTTATGACTTTCACGTTTCAATGCCCCAATCCTTAATTTCGATTTTTCTTTTATTTTTTCGTCCAACTCCAACGCTCAGTTTTTTTAATGTTCACCTTCACCTATTTCCTGCAAAAGGGAAAGATAAATCATGTGATGACACAAATTAAATCCCTCAAAATGATAAAAAGGCTAGTGATTTTTGAATTAACAATGAAGCATTAATACAAATCTTACCAATGCTTCAATCTTACCAAACTAAAACAAAAGCCCTTCTCTTAAACACAATCATAAAGAAAAAATTTATTTTGACAGCATAAAAGCTTCAAAGAAAACAACTCAAAAATTTCTAGATAATGACATCATAAAAGAGATTTTCTAGATGTGTCAATGTGTAGCTAAAAGATGTCAATGCTTGTTTTGGTTCGATGCCAAAACAGGTAAATCAATACATGACAAATGTAATCAAATATTTTCAGATGTAGTTGAATAATCAAAGCATTTAAGTTGAGGCTTCATGCTCCTTTTCACTCAACAACTTCGCCCTTCTAAGCATAAATCTTCCATGTCCTGTACTGATAGTACTTCATCTGTTCCCCTTTTAACTCATACGTTTGTTATAATCACAGCACTCAATCTAGTGTGTCTACGGACTGTTGTAGTTTGGCTTATTGGCATCCTTGAGATTATGGAGGACAGCTGGGAAGACATTTGGAGGAAAATTAGTAGAGTAAATGCACATTGGTGTCAATCAAATCATTCATTTCTTTATTACCAAACACCGCATCAAATTCAAACACAGTGATGCAAACAACTCTAACAAACTGCATGCAAGTGTGACAGCATAGACAAGACAATGTGCCAACTAGAAAGTATGAAATCAGCTTGACAATATGCTTTAAAGCGATGTAGTCACATGGAATGCAATAATTGCATGATATGCATTGAATGGATTTGTTATAAAAGGTACAATGATCTGGATCTACCCTACGAGTTTCGCAGTAATAAATGTTTCAAATAGAACTCAAAAATCACGGTCTTTAAAATTTTATCAAACCCGGGAGGCGCAAAGAATCTAATGTATTCTTCAAAACCTTATTTGGGTTTGGTGATAAAGTATTAACCAACAATATTAAAAACACTTAACAAATGACATTTTCAAAAAACAAATGAATGGGACTCAATCTTGATTGATTAGTTTGAGCAAAAGAATAGCAATTGATTGGTTGAAACTAAGAATAGCAGGATGGCGACTCAATCACGATTCTGCCAATTTGATGCACGGTAGTTGTTTTTATTTTTGGTAGCTGAATGCCTCAAATGCTTGCTCCTAGGTGGCACATTCTTGAAGCAGGACTTCTTGTCATACTGTCAAATCACCAGCAATATCTTTGAAATCAACATCCTCCCGTCTGCAGATCAATAAATTGTTAGCCTTCAAATCAAATAGCTTAAGAGCATGGTAGTTGTTGAACTTTATGATCCTCCCAAAATTGTGCATCCTTGTGAATGCAACTGGAGGAATGCAGCAAAGTCAAATCACAATTAAAAGGTGCAAGGTTTGGAGGAACCAATCACATTCATAGATTCAAATAACAGGCTTAAAAAAATGCCAGTTAATAGTGTGATCTTTTCACCTTGTTACTCATCTTTTCGCAGATAAAATTTAAGCAGTGACTTTCAATGGATTCAGAGTATATGACCACAAACAATAAGTACAGATGATTGGTAGGATTTTCTGTCATCAATTAAATAGATAAGTCATTGCCTTTTCTGCAGTATACCTTTTCTTTCTATTTGCAAACATAGTGACCTACGGATCATTGCATTCCTTGGCGTTTGCGGTAGCTCGGAATTTATGTATCTTTGGATGGTTTTGAGTGCATACCAGTATGCTGGAATAAATCTGCAAGCTTACATCATCAATGTATGCAATGTGAGATAAATGCGTAGATCTTCATCATAAGAAATGCTCATTTTGTCTTCCCTGGAGTGGCCCAGAAAGAATATTTGAAATCCTCGGATCTAATGAATGATAGCTATTTATTGATAAGCAGGTGGAATAAGTTAGATAAAATCCACAATAAAATCAATAGAGTCATCAAATTTTGAAACAACAATACTTATGAGATAATGCTTGACCAAGATTCACACAATGGATATGCTACATTTAATGATAATATCAACGACTATTCACACAAAATGGATTTACAATCATTCTCTTATACTTCTAACTTTATGAGATATTTCATATGATAAAGAAGCCATTTAAAAGTAGCGCCCGACTCTTTGCAATGCTCTTGTAGCATGTTTGTAAAAAACCATGGTGGCCCACCTATAACCCTATTAAAGAAACAAAGTGACCCATTCTTTTTCCAAAATAGATGTGTGCTAAAAACAATAGACAGTGACTGATTTAGCATTTAAATAAGAGACATCAATGATATGCCACATTAAGCTTCAAAAATAGATAGCACCATAATATAAAGCACAATCAGACTAAATGTTGAGGTTGCACCATAAATGTACATACTCAAAAAAGAGAAGAAAGGATTGATTGATTGGTATTAAATGTGGGCCCTTTCTTGACCTTTATTGCACAGAAGCGAGGTGTGACCCTGGGTTAGCGACGAAGAAAACAAGGATGCTCGGCCTTGATTGGAAGTATTGAGAGGCATGGTTTCCACGGTGTTCTTTCTTACGCCTTATGTTCATGGGCAGGTTGATAAAGGTTTCCCTCAATCATTACGACTTACGTGTCGGGGAAAGCAAAACTTGATTAGAAATTACGACATTCCTTTACCAAAGAAGTCTTCTGCAATGACAAATGTAAATATCCATCAACTAAACCTACAAAGCCCTCACCGAAAAGGCACCGACAAAGAAATGGTCTTCAAGAACCATAGACAAAAAATATAAGGTGTTATCCCAAATTGTTCCTCAAAGGTTCCATGTTTCCCACATCGCGGATAAAACATCATTGAGGCCAAGAAGATAAAAAGGACAAAGGTCACAACTTCTAACCATGTCAAACAACCATCAGTGACAAATGGTATAGCCAAGAGTTCCCTAGGAACTGTTGAAGAAAGATTTCACAGCAACAGGGCTTCTAAACCACCCACATCAAGTGTTAAAAGCTAATTAAAAGTAAGTAAGCCCCCTTCTAGTGCGAGAATGTAGATGTGAAAATCTACATATACGTTTAACATTAAACAAAATAATCCTCAACATCCCTATGAGATAATGAAACATTTATAGATATGCTAAGTAAGATATTAAAACAACAAGAAAAACCAAATAAGCATACAAATAACATGAATCAACTTCATCTCATAGTGGATTGGTGTCACATGTGCTAGTGACCCTTTCCCAATCCTTGATTGATAAACTAGTGATGAAATTGCTATGGATATGGAGATGATAAATGGACAAGATAAGTTCTCAAAGAGAATGACCTTGCATCAAGTTGTGTAGATGATGGAGTTGTGGAGTGAAATGGACAAGATCAATTCTCAAATGAAGAGAGTGACCTTGCAAGAGATTGTGGAGGATTTGCTCAATGTTGAAGCTTCTATTTAAGGATTTTCAAAATGCTAAGTGTTGAAGAGAGACCAATGTGGGACTAAGATTAGACAAATGAAAGGACACTTGTCAAGTGGTGATAGGCCAATGGTTGTGCAAGATTTGGGAAGAGTGCCCCATGAGAGGGAGAATTTGAATTCAAATTTTGCAATAAATTTTGAGAGGGGGACAAGAAAAATAGCAATAAATGCAACGTTGGAGGGATAAATCAACTTGTCATGTTGAGGGAAAATGAGGGTTTTTAATAAATCAATAAAATTTATTTATTTGTGCAAGTGGAGATATCTAGAGAATGCAGGTGGGTGAGATTAGCATTTAATCATGGTTAGATTAAATAGATGATGATTATGTTAGTTTAATGATGATTAGGTGAGATTGACTTTTAGGACTTTGACATTTGATTTATTTAAATCAGAAAATGATGGAATATGATTTAGGATTTGATTTAAATGGATGTTTGATTTATTAAAAGGCTAATGATAATGTTTTATTTAATTTTGAATGAATGACCTTAGGAGATGGGAATTAATGAAATTACCTGATAAATGAATGAAGGTGAATCTGATTAATCGATGAATGGACCTAATACGAAATCTAGTTTAGTTAATGAATGAACCTAATCAAATGCAGAATGTTAATTTTGCATGTCTACACTAATAAATGTAGCGTTGCACATGGTAAGTTGCAAGGCAACTTAAAAGATATTCAAAATTATGGGAAGTGAATGTGATCACCCAAGAATTAATATATGTGCATGTACTTTACAAGGAGAACTATGAACAATCATAAGCATGGTTAGTGGCTCATGATAGTTTCGTTCACCCTACGATTGGTTTGATCTCTTTCACTAACAATTGGACCTAGGTAAATAGTTGGATATTTCATTTACCATAATCTTGACATTGAATTGGTTTGTGTGAAGTTCTAGGCTATCCATGGCTAAAATCCATGAAGGTGGTACCATTGCTTATTCACAAATGGCTTAAATTTCTATATGATGAACAAATATATACTATATACCATAGTGGGTTTTAATTGTTGGCTTCTCCTAGAAATTTTTCTCTAGATTAATTTTGGCCTTGACCATTTGAACCTTTTAAGCCTCATGAGGAATTTTTATTCATGTCATTTCAAAATTTTAAAGCTAAGCATATAGCCAAGTTATCCCTTAGTAATAAATTGTCTAAGGCTCCTCAGACTACAATGACTTCAATGAATGTTTCTCTTACACCATAGGTAGAGAATGACCCTAATTTTGAACTAGGTATCCTCCCTCGACCACCTGAAATATATGCTACAATTCAAGATTTGACGTCCTATGAAATACCAAGAGATAATCATGTAATTAAATTTGCGCCTTTGAAAGAAAAACAAGTCTTTGAACCAAAATATAAGAATCTAATGTTCTTCCAAATTGTGGTGGTCCCTTTAGTTCCTCCTCTAAAGGAAGAAAAGAGACCAATGTTGGGGAACACCTCCATTACCCCTTTGCAAGCTGAAACTCATGCAAGAAGAAATAGAAGAGAAAAAGAGCATAAATGAAGATGGTGTGTTATGGCTCATCAAATTGCTAAAAAGTGTGAAAACTTACCTAATGACCATCCATCCACCTAATCCAGCTCTAATAAATTGCCTTCTACCCATCCATCCTCATCATCACCCAACTCCACCTCACCACCCTCACCAAACCATGAAGTCAAACCTTACCTATCCCAACCTAAGCAAAGAATGAAAGAGGCTCATATGAATGATGGTACTCACAATCATGTTGATAACACTAATATGCAACCTATTGTGATACATTAAAATAGTGAAGAAGAAGATAAACCAAAAGAACAAAAATAAGATCATAAGGAATTATCTCTTATGTTTTCTAAATCAATGAATTTAAAAAGGGGTAGACATGATGATCCTCCTGAATAGAGTGACTCACCATGCATTGAATTTGATGCTAGTCCTTGTACAACACTTGTTGTAGTCCCTTTAGTGTATTATCTGCTTTCCATTTATGATGAGAAAGATTGGGATGTAGATGATTTGCTTTAGATCATATCACATGTGTAGTACCTTTGTGTGTTTTTTATTGCAAGATGGTGTGTCCCTTGGTCTTCCTTGTGCAACATAGCCCTTGGGTTCATGGAATGGCTTAACCACCTCCTGGGGACCTTGTATAAATCTGGTAGTCGTATCAGGCATTAATAGGCAATCTTTTGGTGCAATGAAAACCACCAATGTAACAATTGGTATTAGAGCCTAGGTCATAGGTTCAAACCCCTCACTTACACTGGGGAGGGGGATTGTTGCAAGATGGTGTGTCCCTTGGTCTTCCTTGTGCAAAATAGTGCTTGGGTTTGTGACATGGCTTAACCACGTCATGTGGATCTTATATAAATTTGGCAGTTGTATCGGGCATTAATAGGTCGATCTTTTGGTGCAACGAAAACCCACCAATGTAACATTTTCCTGCATATGAAGTGATCTCCCATGATGTGCTACTTGGCATGTTTTTGTGTTTCTTAGTTTTCTTTGGATGACCCTTGTTGTTCTCATTGGCACAAGGATACAAATAAAATGAATCTGTCACGACATTCATCTATTTGTATCTCTATTTGTCTTTATGTCGTGAACATTATTGTCTTGTGTTTCCTTTTGGGAATGATGCAAGGAATTGAGACATTTAGGTCTCTTTAATGTTGACCCAAAATATTATTTTTCATCTCAATGTGTCATTCCTCCATTGTGTTTGTATTTCCACAAGTATCTAGTGAATGATGACAATTCTGAGCATAATCATACTATATATTATCTATGGTCTATATCGACCCCAAATTTGTGGATCCCTTACTTGATATCTATTATATTGTTATGTTGATTTCTCTTGGGGGAAAACCCTTGTCATGAGTCATATTTATTGAACATATCATTGGTATAGGGTTTTCTAATAAGCTCTTATGACCTTTCATGTTGCATATATTTCTTTACTCTACCTTAAAGGTAATTGCTCACAATTGGTATTAACAATTACTTTAAGGTGGGGGCATGCATTCCATTATGTGCTTCACTTTGTTCACACATGTTGAACTTGGTGATGCATTTTGATATATTGATCATTTTTGTAGCACCAAGTTTTAGAATTATTGGGATCATAATTTTCTTGGTATGGTTGACATGCAAACACACCTAGTGAATATCAAACTTCACTAGCTTGTGTTGTTTCTTGTCAAAGCTCACCTAGTGAATATCTGACTTCATTAGCCTATGATGCTTTGGTTCATGGGTCAGCTAGAAAATATCAAACTTTGTTAACCTGTGATTCATGAACCCCTTGGGTATGGATCCTAATCAAATTTTTGCAGAGCTTACTAGTTTGCAATTTTCATACCTCCTTCACATGTTTGCATCAATATGTATTGGATTTGAACTATTTTACTCTACAAACTTAGACATCGATATTAGCCTTGTAATAGATAGCTATTTCTTACTCGTATGATACAATTAGTTGATCTACATGGGGGTATGTGCAGGATCATGATGGGCCAAAAAGTGGCAATATGTAAGTGATATGATGGCCCATGTGGCTGACGACTTTTTTTTACCCAAAATTGATGAAACAAAAAGGGTTTTTAAAGGAGATTCTCAACTTTCCACCAATATAAATTATTCTTTTACGGGTAAGTGCACCAAGATGGTTCCTAAAAAAGGGGGCTTAAGTGGCCACTTTTTTTCTGAAATCAGGAAATACTAACCTTGGACATGAAATTGAGGATAGCTAAACTCAAAATTTTGAGATGGAACAAAAATAAGGATCGAAGTGCTCCAAGTCTACTTCTAAAGTACTAATTTATTTTGAAAATGGTTGAGATTTAGGGGTTCAAAAGAGGGATGTACAAAAATTGTTGCTGTTTTTGTCAGAAAAGCATAACATAGCAACTCTTGTACAACCCTAGCACTGTGAAATTTTTTGTATTATTTTTAAAATCGCTATGGTTAGAAGTTATCTAATAGTATCTAGTTGATGCACAATTTTTCTGATAATTTTTTAATGAATATTTGATTTTTTACTAATTTTCTAAGTGGGCACTTCCTAAAAAGAATTTTTTTGGCCGTGCTCCCACTACAAATTTTGGAAAGTAATAGAGTTTTTAATTTTTATTTTTTAAAATTTTTAGAATGGAGTCTAAAGATTTCTAAAAATGTAATTTATTTGAAATTTTGATGAGCGGTTAATTTATAATGAAAAAACACCAAACACTGCTTTTTGACAAAAAGCAGACATACAAACAAAATAAATTATGCATGAAAGGCATAACATTATCAGAAAGTGCAAAAAATTACATCATTGGAAAGATAAGAGAGAACTTAACATTATCCATGTGTTTGATTTTGTCGATATTGAACCAGATGCAATCTTGACGGTGAGCACGAACCGGATTATGTGAAAAATTGTAGAATTTGCAAAAAACATGTCTCTGGTCATTGGGAATGCCCTCCAAGCCTTTGGGTTGGTATTCCAAGGAAAATACCAAAGATAAGGCTTAGGGTTTAGGGTGTGAGAGCAT